>PVJI01010320.1:0-60961 GCA_004026765.1 Micronycteris hirsuta | reverse complement strand
TCATAGCAGCACAATTCACAATAGCCAAGTGCTGGAAACAACCTAAGTGCCCATCTACAAATGAATGGATCAAGAAACTATGGTACATTTACACAGTGGAATTCTACGCAGCAGAGAGGAAGAAGGAGCTTATACCCTTTGCAACAGCATGGATGGAACTGGAGAGCATTATGCTAAGTGAAGTAAGCCAGGCGGTGAGGGACAAATACCATATGATCTCACCTTTGACTGAATCATAAACAGCAAAAACAGAAAGCAAGCAAAACATAAACAGAGATTGATATATAATTTTATTTTCTTGTAATATCCTTATGTTTTAGTGTTAAGATAAGACCGGCTTTATAAAACAACTTGCAAAGCATTTTTTATGTTTCTGGTTTCTCAAAGTGTTGTATGAAATGATGTTATTTCATCTTTAAATGTTGGAAATATTTTACTAGTAAAGGTAGTTAGGCCTGGAATTTTTTTCATTATTGTTATTTTTTGTTTTTTTTACTAGGAAGACTTTAACTTACTAATTAAATTCTTTTGTAAAATAGTTTTTTAGATTTTAAACTTCTGGCTAAATTATTTATCCTTATCACTCATCTTTTGAACATGTTTGTCACCATTACTGTCAAGTCTAGCTGCCAAAAGTTCGATATCTGGATCACTCATAGATCTGCTCCTAATGGCTTTTTCCTCTTGTTTTGTGGTCATTTAGACCCCTCCTGGCACATGTCATCATTTTTGCTTGATTGCTAGACAGATTTAATTGGCTTCTGTTAAGCAGTTGGGAGAAAAAGGGCATGAACTGATCTATGGATTTACTTGACTCAAGATAAATTCCATGTTTTGATTTGGTCCACTTTGGTTGTCCTTTATTCTCAGAGTGCATCTTCTCAAGGGTATCTAATGAGAGCCTAGAGTCATTATTAGAAAACTCTTCCTTTCTTGACCCATGTGGCTTAGTTGGTTGAGCATTGTTCTGCAAAATAAAAGGTCACTGGTTCAATTCCTGGTCAGGTCGCATGCCTGAGTTGTGGGTTTGGTCCTAGTGGGTACTTGTACAGGGGCAGCTGGTCGATGTTTCTATCTCACATCGGTGTTTCTCTGCCTCTCTTTCTCCCTCTCTTGCCCTCTTTGTAAAAATGAATAAATAAAATCTTTCTTAAACAAAGAAAGAAACCTTTTTGTTGACAAGACATAAACTCCAACTTTTGGGTTATCAGCCCCATGAGACTACTGAAAGCTGTTTTGGGGGCTATGTCTCCTAATGGCTTCATTGCCCTTTATTTCTGCCCTTTTGGCTCATGCAGTACAGAAACTAGTAAATTGTCCAGGGAATCAACTTCTCTGTGATTCAGTTCTGTTCAGCATCTTGGTCCTGCACATCCAGGCTATCTTTATAACTCTCCGTGGCCATTATTTTCCTCCAAGTCTATTTTTTCCCAATCCCTGTAAAACTGCCAAAATTGAGGTACTTTCTGCTCAGTCACTGTGATCTATGCTGCTATCAGTAATTGTCTTAAAAGGAAAAGTAGAACAAGTATCATCTTTTTGTATTGTCTTGGCTTTGTCCCCCAAGGCCTAGTTTCCCTGGTTATCCTCTGATGCCTTCAAACAGCTGGGGTGGGGTGGGGGGGGATTAATTTATGTTTTATTCAGCATTTACAGTTTTTCTTTTCTTTTTTTTTTTTTTTTGGTGATGGGGTTCCTAAGTTTATTTGAGATGATAGATAACAAGCTACTCTATCAAAGCTGATATGAATCCTAGTCATTCTCCTATAAAACATATTATAAAAATTAACCTTCAGAGGTAAATGACACAAAAATGATAACTGGAAGCCTGGTTGATTTTCCTTGTTAGGTACAATGTTTTCAACTAAAGCAACTCATAGCAGAAATCTAGTAGAGAGAGGAAGAGAAACTCTATAAAATAGTTTAGTGTATATTACACAGGAGATGAATGGATCTTATAAACCTTACATTTTAATTGAATTGCTGATGCCTTCTTGCATTAGATTAGTGGGGTCACTGAAGCTGGGATCTTTAGGCCACATTACAGAGACTGCCTTGAAATGTGGGACTTTCTGTATAGTGTTTTTTTTATGCATGTTTTTCTTTTCCTCAAAGATACACTGAGCAGTTCTTTACATGTAATCTATGTAGACTTAAGAAATGGAAGTTTTCATATAACTGAAAATGGCTCCTAAAGCTGCAATTTTATTTTGTGTATAGAATAGGTAAAGCTAGATTAGTTGGTTAATGTTTATTATTTTACACACTTTATAGAAATGGAGAGCCAGGCTGTACTGATTATTTTAGAGAAAGTAATAAAGTGGAATATGACATCTTTTCCTGGGCATTGACCTTCTCATTTGAAATGAAAATAATTTCTGATGAATGAAGTTTTAGGACATGACACCTTAGCTCTCTCTTGGGTGACTTGTGGTCAAAGTCTTTCCCTTGATCCCTTCTCTCAAATGCTCCCCATTAATCCATAAGTTAGGCAATTTCCTCACTCAGCCACTGTGGATAACATCCACCCACAGGCTTTCCTTTGGATGCTGTCTCAGTTCTTTAACTCTTTTTTTTGTGTGGCAATATTAAAGGGAGAGTAAACAAATCAACCCCCAAATTTTCGAGGAAATGGAACTGACATGGGAGTATGCACACCATTCTTATAAAAGCCAAAGCCAAAATCCTATTGAGATTTGAGGGAAAAATAAAAAAGACAAACAAAAAAGTCTCTCCAGAGTGAATACACAGGTCGAAAGTAGTTGGAATACTATTGATTCATTAAACCCTTAGAGTGGAATGAGGAACCCAAAGATGCCTTTGCAGCTGCCGTATGAAGCCCTGTGGTAAGCAGAAACAGACAAGCTTTCTTTAAGTGCCTACAGATTAGAAATCCAAACTACTGCAGTAAGGCCACTACAAATGCAACTGCTTCGGAGAGGGTTAAAAACCAAGAGATTTCACACAGCAAAGGGTCACTGACCTGGCCAAAATTTGAAGTCCCCAACATTTTAGCTAATGTGATGTGATTTAAACAGCTTGATTTTTCTTGCACATAATTACTGAACCATGTAATAAGAAACATGAAGTGAAAATTATATCCATTTCTATGAAAGAAGATGGAGGAAAGTCAACCCTAATTTCAGAGAGATTTGCAGTCCACATATGGGCTGATTAATGGAAACTCATGACCAGTCCTTCTCCTCACCCCCACCCACTGAATTAAATCTCCAGGAGAGGAACCTAAGCATCTGAGGTACAACAAATGCCTTAGGTAATTTTTATTTGTGCTATCAATTCAGGAGCACTGGTTTAGGGTAACTCTCAATTAAATCTTTAATCATACTACTTTGATAAGTTCATCTTTTCTAAGGAAATCAATTTTGGAAACAACCTTAAAAAGTCATGTATGATATTCAGTTACTGATTTTTTGTGTGTTTTCACTCAGGTGTTTTGTCTTTTAATAGTCACAGAGTGGATACGGAATGCTGGGAAACGGAGAGCGCATAGTAAAAAGTGAAGGAAGCACATTGCCACTGAGGCTTGGGAGGAAGTTGTCCATAACTGCTTCCTCTTCACAATTTTGTCTAGATTGAGTTCTGCTTCAAAGAAAACCAAAGGACACCCTGAGGTATGTTAGGTTTTATGTATACTTTTTTTTTTGTTTCTCTTTAACTATATGAATAGTTTTTGTACTTTTATAAGAAAAATTCTGAAAAGCAGTTAAGCATTTTCAAATTCCATTCTAAGTTGCCTAGAAGTGAATTTTAAAGGACAAAGAGATTCCTTCAAACACTATTTATTTTCCAGTGACTTGCTTATTTGTGGAGATAAGAAATTAAGGGTCTTACCCTCAATGAACTTCCTGTTCATGGAAGAGAATGAAAGAGAAACAATTGATTATTAAAGTATTGAAAGTAATACCATATGAGTGTAAAGCCTGAAGCTACGAAAGGGGTACTTGGCTATTGGTCTCTCTGCTTGAGATCAGTACTTTTCAATCACTATTCTTTCAAAAAAAAATTAGTCATTCAAATTACAAGTGAAATACAGCTCATTTTAATAATTCAAAAGGCAGAGATGTTTTAAATATATATTAATTGTTTGCATCACACATCACCAGCACCGCTTCCCCCATGGTAGCCAGTGCTTCGCTTCCACACCTTTTCTTTGCTTGTACATCTATGCAAACACATGGAGGTTTTGATTTAATTTTTTAATGAAAATGAGATCCCTCTATGCATATCATTTTATGATTTGCTTTTTTCATATATACATATATATTGTTGTGTGTATATATACACATATATGTGTGTGTGTGTGTGTGTATATATATACACACATATATATTCTCTTTCCAGATCAATATGTATAAACCTACTTCATGTTTTCTAGTATGTTCATATGGTCATTAGTATGAGCTTATTATAATGTATGAACTACTCCTCTGAATAATAAATATTCAAATTTATTTTACATTTTTGCTATTTCAAATGTGTTGGGATAATATTTTTGAGATATTTCTGCCTGATTTCTTTTTTTCCTACCTCCCAAATGTAATCAGGACCCAAGACTAATTGCCTCAGCAAAGGTGTAGAAGATATAAAGCAGAAATAGCACAGAAGACCCTCTATGGACTCAATGTTCATGCCTTCCCCAAATTCTTATATTAAAGCCTTAACACCCAGTGTAGCTGTATTAGGAGATGGACCCTCTCAGAAATTAATTAAGGTTAAAGTACATCACAAGAGTGGGGCCCTGTCCCAATAGGATTAGTGTTCTCATAAGACTAGACACCAGAGAGGAAAGACCATGTGAGAACATGGTGAGAGGGAGGATATCTGAAAACCAGGAAGCGATTTCACCAGAAATCTTGGACCTTGATCTGGGACCTTGATCTGGGACTTCTGTCCTTTAGAACTGTGAGGAAATAAATTTCTGATATTTCAGCCATTTCTGATATTTAAATTTCTATGATATTTTTTTATGGTAGCCTAAACAGACTAATACATCCCTATTTTACTAAACCCCAGCAAGGAAGATAATACATTATTATAAATAAACTTTCTCGGCCAGACACAGGAAGTGAGAAGTTTTCCATCATGATGAGGCAAAAAGTTCCTGTACAGAGCTGGCTGGGAAGCAAGACTACCTCAGAGAGAATGTGGCGGGGAACATGCACTAGAGAGACAGGACTATAGGCAGACCCATAAAGACAACAATGTATGATGAAAAGACAACAGAAACATTTCCTTACAAAAGTAATTTTTCCAGCCTACAAAAGTGCGTGTTCCTGATACTCAGCTGTATTGGTCAGCTGCAGGTTCTGCTTTGTGAATAGTTTCTCATGTTTTTTCTCTATAATGCATTTCTAATTTCATTCATTGCACTCTTCAATTCTAGAATTTTTCTTTGCTTCTTTTTAATGATTTCTATCTTTGTTAAACTTTCCTTTTTTGTAGTTCAATACATACTTTATTAATAATATAATCTGTTAAACTTTTCAATTTTGTGTACTATTTTTCTGATCTTGTATACCAAGTCATGAAAGGCAAGGATCTACATCCAAGAATACTCTATCCAGCTAAACTTTCATTTAGAATGGAAGGGCAGATAAAGTGCTTATCAGATAAGGTCAAGTTCAAGGAGTTCATCATCACCCAGCCTTTATTATATGAAATGTTAAAGAGATTTATATAAGGCATGGAGGGATATCACCAGGGGAGTGGGAGGAGGAGAGAGGAGAAGAAAAGCACAGAGAATAAGTAGCATAAGCGGTAGGTAGAAAACAGACAGAGGGAGGTTAAGAATAGTATAGGAAATGTAGAAGCCAAAGAATTTATGTGTATGACCCATGGACAAAAACTAAAGGGTGGGGAATGGGGGGGCAGAGGGGAATAAATGGGGGGAAATGGGACAACTGTAATAGCATAATCAATAAAATATATTTAAAAAAATAAATAAATAAAAACAAAAAACAACCAGAAAAAAATAATCTATCAAAAATAAAAGACAACTATTTTTAATTCTTTATCATGCAAAGTACAGATTTTTATTTCTTTGGGGTTGGTTATTTAAAAATTATTGTGTCTTTGGTGCTGACACTTTTATTTAATTTTTCATGTTTCTCAATGTCTTTTTTAATTATATTGTATTGATTATGCTATTACAGTTTTCCAAATTTTTCTCCCTTATCACCCCTTCAACCTGTAACCCCCAACCCTCCAGCATCCCCCCTCTTAGTTCATGTCCGTGAGTTGTACCTGTAAGTTCTTTGAATCCTCTATTTCCTATGCCATTTTTGACCTCTCCCAGTCTATTTAATGCCTCCCAATTATGCTTCATCTTCCCTGTACCTTTTCCCCCCAATTGCTCCCCTCCCCTTCCCCACTGAAAACCCTCCATGTGATGTCCATTTCTCTGATTCTGTTCCTATTCTAGTTGTTTGCTTAGTTTTTGTTTTCATTGTTTTTCTTTCTTTTATTTTTTTAGGTTCATTTGTTGATAGTTGTGAGTTTGTTGTCATTTTACTGTTCATATTATTGATCTTCCTTTTCTTAGGTAAGTCCTTTTAACATTTCATATAATAAAGGCTGGGTGATGATGAACTCCTTTAACGTGACCTTATCTGAGAAGCACTTTATCTGCCCTTTCATTCTAAATGAAAGTCTTACTGGATAGAGCATTCTTGGATGTAGGTCCTTGCCTTTCATGACTTCAAATACTTCTTTCCAGCCCCTTCTTGCCTGCAAGTTTGCTTTTGAGAAATCAGCTGACAGTCTTATGGGAATTCCTTTGTAGGTAACTGTCCCCTTTTCTCTTGCTGTTTTTAAGATTGTCTCTCTATCTTTAATCTGGGGTAATGTAATTATGATGTGTCTTGGTGTGTTCCTCCTTGGGTCCAACTTCTTCGGGACTCTCTGGGCTTCCTGGACTTCCTGGAAGTCTATTTCCTTCACCAGATTGGGGAAGTTTTCCTTGATTATTTGTTCAAATAAGTTTTCAATTTCCTGCTCTTGTTCTTCTCCTTCTGGCACCACTATAATTCTGATACTGGGATGTTCCAAGTTGTCCCAGAGATTCCTCAGCCTCTCTTCATTTTTTTGGATTCTTATTTCTTCATTTTATTCCAGTTGGATGATTATTTCTTCCTTTCATTCCAAATTATTGCTTTGAGTCCTGGTTTCCTTCCTGTCACTCTTGGTTCCCTGAATATTTTGCTTTATTTCACTTTGAGTATCTTTCATTTGTTCTTTCCAATTTCAACCAAGCTCTATCAGTTCTATGAGCATTTTGATTACCAGGGCTTTAAATTCTCCATCAGATAGGTTGGCTATATCCTCATCTCTTGGCTCTCTGACGTTTTGCTCTATTCTTTCATTTGGGCCCTATTTCTTTGCTAGAGGCCCCTGATAAGTTGTAAGGGGGAAGGGCCTCAGGTATTCACCAGGGCAGGGCAGTCCTATTTGCTGCGCTGTGGCACTGCCTATGGGGGAGGGGCCAGAGAGGGAACAATGCAGCCCACCTGCTCATCTCTAGCATACTTTTCAATGAACTCTCCTGTGAGACTAGGAGTTTCTCCCACCTCGGCAACTGCAGTAGTCCACAGCCACCTCTGAGTCTCAGTTTCCCCTTAAGTCAGCCCCTCCTGCATAGCCTGCTGCCTCGATACAGCTAGCCCCATCCCTACAGTCTGCACCTCACCACGGTTTCTCTGTGTCCACCGCCATACTGGTCTGGTTGTCCTGTTTGACTGTTTCTTTAATTCCATGGTTGTTGGAATTCCATGCAGTTTGATTTTATGGCACTTCTGGCTGTTGATTGATTTTAGATTGGTTGTTTTCCTCCTTTTGGTTGTGCGAGGAAGCAAAGGGTTTCTACGTATGCCTCCATCTTGGCTGGAACTCTCTCAATGTCTTTTATTACTGTCTTTGCATTTGAAAATGCAAAGTGTTCACTGACTGACTTCAAGACAGAAATACTTTCCTTTAGTCTTGTTGGGGATTCTTAGGATTTCTTGGATCTTTTCTATGGCTATGCCTGCTTGACACTTCCTGTTCCCTCTTGTGTGGGGACTCTAAGATCATTTGCCTTTTCTTGATCCTACTACACTGAGTACTGACAGCCTCTTGTTCTCTCATTCCCTAGACTGGTTCAGAAAGCTCCTTTTACCCAGCCCTGCGAAATTAGAGTAGCTTTTTTGTGTGTGCTTATTAGGCGACTACAAAGGCTCGGTTTCATCACCATCAGGGCAATGCACAGAGAGCCAGGGTATGTGAGTGAGGCACACAGAGCACTGGGGGTGCCCATGGCCATTTGGGGGATTCATATTCTATGCACCCCAGGCAGCTTGTGAAGGGCCTCCTGATGGAGTCTACTAAAGGAAATTCATGCATCCACCTCGGGAATTGTAGCTCTAATGTTTTCACGTCAAAGGGAGCAAAGACTCTCGTGGAACACAGGCTGGCAAGCAGGACCCACGCATGTGGCAGCAGAATTTCCTGTGGGTAAATCAGGATGGCATATTTCTTCAATTTAAAAACTTGCTCGTGCTGAAACCTCTCTTTCCCTGAATCAAAGGAACTTATGCTAATGTATGCCTAGCTTCCTCAGACCAGTGAGTTCAGCCCAAGCCATTGTCTTTCTATTTGCATATCTATCCTCTTGATGTGCTATCTTGGGCGTCTACCACCTAATGTAAATCTATAGTCCACACATAGTTAATGAAGACCATTCAGATGTAAAGTTCCTGAGGAACAGCAATAAAAAGCCAGTCACCTCACAGTTCCGGGCCTCTCCAAGATGATAGTGGAGGGGATGTGTGGTCCCGGAATTTCTAGTCCAGTATATTACGTATAAAATTATTTACATGCTCCCATGGTATACGAGTCCTGCTGGACAGAATTCGCGACAGTCTACAAAGTAGTTAGTAGGATCCGAGTCTATTTGATAACATTCTATTCTGAACCCTGCCTGCTGTTATGGCAGCTCATTGCCTCCACCCCCAGTTGTGCAGTTCACATCTCGGTATTTTGGATAGGGCATAAATAAAATCGCTTTCTTTTGCAGCATCCCACACAGCTTGGGAAGCCACCTGCTCACTTATATTCTCTCACTTTACACCAAGGGAGAAATTAGTGGCCAAGAAGGGCTCTCTTGGCACTGAGCTAGCCACTTTGGGAGAGAGATGATTATATGTCTATATTAAAAGGAAAACTGTTCCTCTTACTCTCTTCAATGCATCCAATCTCAGATATTTTTTGATCCAAGTGTGTGCTGAAAGTTCTCTGCTAGGCTTTCAGACTCCCATAAAAGCACTCTTGTCTGTGGGTTGTTATCAAATGAGTATTCTTTGTGGGGAAGATAGTAGAAAACTCAATCTGCCACGATCATGATTTCATGCCTCTCTAGCAATTATGTTTTTCAGTTTTAACTATACAAGGCTTGGGCGTTCATTTTCTTAAATTTATTCTGAAGTATTTCTTATTCCTTTTGGTCCCATTGTAAATGGAATCTTCTTAATTTAATTTTAGGATTGCTTTTTGAAGGTGTTTAGAAATACAATTGATTTTTGTATAGTGATCATGTAGTCTGAAACCTTTCTAAACTCATTTATTAGCATTAACGTGTGTGTGTGTGTGTGTGTGTGTGAATTCCTTAGTATTTCCTATATACAGGGTGGGGAAAAAAGTAGATTTACAGTTATGAGTATGTCAAAAAAAGGATTATTTATTAATCATTGTATTATATTCTATATGAACAACTGTAAACATAATTTTACCTTGTCCTGTACAAGTACATATCATACCAGTACATATCAACTAAAAATAGTTGTACTTCTTTCTTTCAAATCGGGATATCTTTTCTTTCTTTTATATAGTTGATCTTACTAGAACCTCCAGTACAATCCTTAATTAGAGTGACGGAAATGGACATTCCTGATTCTGAACTGAGGTGGGTTGTGCCTAGTCTTTTGCCATTAAAGATGTAAACATGTGATACCTGGCTGTAACATACCGTTTTGACTATAGACATTTTCATCATTGGTAAGGCAAATCTCTACAAACTATTGTTCTTTAGATTTTTAAATTATGCTACCACATTTATCTCTCTATATTAAGTTTAATATCAGCATATCATCTGCAAAAATGTGGGGGATTCTGACTGAATTCATTATGTAGGCCAATGTGATAAAAATATACATTTTTTATGGTATTAGGGCTAGCCATGCAGGAGCATGGTATGTATTCTGGCTTTCTTTTATGTCCTTATTGACCAACTTCATCAAAAGTATCAATTGATACTTTTCATCATATAGCCTAGTACCTTTTTAAAAATTGTTTATACAGTAATCTATATTTTATTGTATTGAGAATGTAAGATATTTAAAATTTATATCCAATCTATGACCCAGTTCTCAGTTACCCATTTCTTACACTCTGCTTTGTTTTTCTCATAGATTAGTCAGGATTCTCTCTTTCCTATAGGACTCTGAACTCTTTTTACACCTAAGCCACGGCAAGCACACAAAACACATTGAACATGTGCACTCACCAGTTTTACCTTGAGAAACAAATGACTAGAGCGAGACCCTTCTGTAGACCCCGCTGGTCATTTCCCTCGCTTGCCCAACTTCCCCTCCAAAGTTTCTGCTTTGCTCTCCTGGCTTCTTCTTTACCTTATACAATAAAAACTATTTTATTGATTTTGAGATCCTCAGAGATTTCTGAGATTGGTTCATCATACCTATTACAAAACACTTAAAAAAAAATAAAGTCTATTTAGCCCGGCTGGTGTAGCTCAGTGGATTGAGCGCGGGCTGGGAACCAGAGGGCCCTGGTTCGATTCCCAGTCAGGGCACATGCCTGGGTTGCGCGCCAGGTCCCCAGTGAGGGCCATGTGAGAGGCAACCATACATTGCTCTTTCTCCCTCCCTTCTCCTCTCTCTGAAAATAAATAAAATAGAATCTTAAAAAATAATAATAATAAATAAATAAAGTCTATTTAAATCTGGATTTCTTTTTATTTTAAATTTGTATAATACTATATAGAATAAATGAATATATGTGTATGTACATATACATTTATACATATGTATATATTTATTATATATAAATCTTTTATCCATTTATCATACTAAAACTCTAATTAGGATAAATACATTTTCAAATTGAGTTTCTTCTGTATTCTCAATGTTCAATCAACTTATCCTCAAATAACTAAAATTTGTCTCTTCTGATATTTGTACCACTTATTTTTCTCTTTCTTGTCTTGTTGCGTTAGTAAGAGCTACCAAAACATTGTTGATTTATAATGTTATCAGGAGGCATCCTCTCTGTTTCTCAATATAACAGAGAAGTCAATGATGTTACTCAGTTTAATACATTAATTAAGGTTGGGTTTAAATCATGTTGGGTTCAGTTATGTTTAAGAAAATTTCTTTTCTATTTTACTTTAGAGCTTTTTCCTCTTAATCAGAAATGATTCTGAAATTTTATCAAAGACTGTTATTAAATGTTTTAATAATTACATATTTTACAATAATTTTGTTAATATAAGGATTTTACTGATTGAATCTTAATGGTAAAAATTGCTTAAATAACTGAAATATTTTGTATACTATTGTAATAGATGCTGAATTTTGTTTGCAAATAGTTCATTTAGAGTTTTTCCATATTACAAGTAAAAATATTCTATAGTTTTTATTTTTCAATATTTTATCTTCACCAGATTTTGGTATAGAAAATATCTGTACTTTGAGAAGTAGATAAAACCTGCCACAAAACCATGTTTTAAAATCTTTTCAAATTCTTTTTTATTCATTGCCTGCTTCAAGAACATCTTAAGAGACCATGATAGCAGTGTTCAAATTAAAGTCTAATATCAGGAGATGAATTAGCTCCTTAGAGTTTATTTTCTTCATTTCCTTTTTTAAAAAAAATTTTATTGTTGCTCAGTTACAGTTTCCCCCATGTTCCCCCCTTACTCTCCCCCGCCCTAGTCACCCCACAACTCCCACATTTAACCCTCCCTCCCCTCATTGTCTTTGTCCATGGGTCCTTTATACATGTTCCTTGACTTGATCCTTCCCTCCCTTATTATCCCCTTCCCCTGTTCCCTCTGGTCATTGTCAGTTTGTTCTTTATTTCTATCTCTCTGGTTCTATTTTGCTTGCTTATTTGTTTTGTTAATTAGGTTCCACTTATAGGTGAGATCATACGGTATTTGTCTTTCATCACCTGGGTTATTTCACTTAACATAATGCTCTCCAGTTCCATCCATGTTGTCGCAAAGGGTGGGAGCTCCTTCTTTCTTTCTGCTGAGTAGTATTCCATTGTTTAAATGTACCACAGTTTTTTCATCCACTCATTTACAGATGGGCACTTAGGCTGTTTCCAGAACTTGGCTATTGTAAATAACACTGCTAGGAACATTGGGGTGCCTAGGTTCTTTTGAATTGGTGTTTCAGCAGCCTTAGGGTATAATACCAGCAGTGGAATTGCTGTGTCAAAAGGCAGTTGTATTTTTAGTTTTCTGAGGAAATTCCATGCTATTTTCCAGAGTGGCTGCACCAGTCTGCATTCCCACCAACAGCGCACTAGGGTTCCCTTTTCTCCACATCCTCTCCAACACTTGTTTGTTGATTCGTTTATGATGGTCCTTCTCACCAATGTGAAGTGATATCTCATTGTGGTTTTAATTTGCATCTCACTTATAGCTAGTGATGCCAAGCATCCTTTCATACGTCTCTGGACCCTCTGTATGTATTCTTTGAAGAAGTGTCTGTTGAGGTCCTTTGACCATTTTTAAATTGGACTGTTTATCTTCCTGGTGTAGAGTCATGTGAATTCTTTATATATTTTGGAAATCAAACCTTTGTCAAAGGTTTGACATATAATGGGCAAATATATTTTCCCTTTCAGATTGATTTTCTTTCCATTTTGCTAATGTTTTCTTTAGCCATGCAGCAGCTTTTTAATTTGATGTAGTCCCATTTGTTTATATTTCCTTTATATCCCTTGCTCTAGGGAACATATTGGTGAAAATATCACTGCGTGGAATATCTGAAATTTCCCTGCCTATGTTCTCCTCTAAGACTTTAAATAACATCATTGTAATGCAGGGGCTGGTTTTCCAACTAATTCCTGACTAAACTACCCACACTTATTCTATTCTAATTTTTTAAAATATTATGTTGTTAGATTGTATTACATTGCTTTTCACATACGCGTATCATCTTCCGAAAGAGATTACTGTCAGTATTATTGTATCTGCAAGGCATGATTGCTTCCAAAATATGGTTACCATATGTTATCTAATATTTTGCTGAATTAAGAAAATAAATGCAATTGTGCAAAAAAAATGTAGTTAATATTCTATTAATATCAGGCCACTTTTCCAAGCAATATTTTATTTGCATCTTAGTTCTTCCAATATCATTTTTCAAATGTACCCAGTGGCACTTATTTCATTGTTTTCTAATTAAAGGTGTGTGTGTCTGTCTCCAAATTCAAGGGTAAAGTGCAAAGCTTATTTATCTTTGTATCCTCTGTATTCAGTGCATTGCCTGTATACAGTGAGTGCACAATAAATTACTTATGTGAATTAATAAATTTTGTCTATATACCTCTGTAGTCACTACACTCATCAACATTCATGAATAAATTGAAAAGAGACAGCATGTTTCAATACAATGAAAATCATTTACTTGAAATAATGACTCACCTGGCTGGTGTAGCTCAGTGGATTGAGTGCAGGCTGGGAACCAAAGGGTCCCAGTTCGATTCCCAGTCAGAGCACATGCCTGGGTTGCAGGCCAGGTCCCCAGTGAGGGCCATGTGAGAGGCAACCATACATTGCTGTTTCTCCCTCTCTTTCTCCATCCCTTCTCCTCTCTCTAAAAATAAAGAAAATAAATAAAAAAAATCTTAAAAAATAATAATAATAAAATAAAAAAATAAAATAAATACTAAAAAAAAAATAATGACTCAGCAACTGATACCATGAGTCCTGCATTCTAGACTCATCCAGAACATTGTTCAATTTTAGCATTAAACCCCCCTCCCTTAATAAAACAAACACTAGGCAACTCAAAATAGCATTTATGTAAACATTGTAGTAAGATTAAATATTTGGGCTCATAAAAATGTGTTTAAATATAGAGTATTTAGGATTAAATATAAAGTGAATAGGTATGAAAAAAAGAGTAGGTTTGATTTTGTTTTAGAACCTCCATATTGTTCTACTTTATAAATAGACATGCCAACTATAACTTAAAATACGCTTTATTGGAAAAATAAAACAAGTCTAAAAGACTTGCTGTTCATGGTGCAGACACACTAGGTTTTTCTAACTTGAAAATTTTATCAGAATTTAATCATCCAAATCTTCAGATTCTGATAGAGTCCACATAGCTTGGTAATAACAAATACTAATTCTAATGACAATTCTGAGGCCTCTGTTCTTTTTTTAAAGTATAATTATGTTATGCTAAATAACACTAAAAATAAAATTGTAATTCACTTTTAAGAAGTTAAATTTGTATTATAGTTCTGTATATAATCCATCACAAGGTGTGCATGGATTTATTCACACCTAAAAAAAAAAAATTATAAGCCACAGAAGCAAAAAGAAATATTTCTTGCTTTTACAAGAAGCAGAAGAACTTGTATGGATAAGATTTTTCTGTTTCGCCACGTAGAACTAAATATTTACAGTAAAAGGCTATGAGGCCTCTTTTTCTTTTAAATATCCTCAAACAGGATGGATTCTTATATTTCTCTGGTGTCTTAGCAGCAATTATGTTCAGCCTTACAGGACAAGTTAAGGAAATCTGGAAGCCCTATCAGCTAATTATTATATAAAATATACACAAAAAGTCTAAGTGTATTAGAACTGATCAGATATTAGAAGTACACAGAAGACACACAATTTGAACATAAGAAAGTGTTAAGAATCTTCCTCCTGTTCTTAAAGCTCCCCTTGCCCACCTAAAAGTCCATCCACGGTCAAATAATGAGATCACTCCCTGGAGGGTTTCATTTTCAACTCAGAACCACTGATCTCTCTGGGTCTTTATGGCTGCCTGCACACTTTATGGCATACTAGCACGTTTTAGTGGACCCTGTTCTTATTTCATATTTCTTCTCTTTGCAAAAGGATTCTCTCTCTCTCTCTCTCTCTCTCTCTCTCTCTCTCTCCCTCTCTCTCTCTCCAAATGACTTCTGCTTCCTACCTCATGGAAATTGTTTCTTCCATAATGCTACACCACCCCTCTGATTCTGTGTTTCCAAATCCTGCCTTTTCTTCTGTTACGCAGGGTGCCTTCCCCGGTTCCAGTCTGAGGCCATCCCTCAATCCGGTCGCTCACACATGGACATGGCTCTAGAAGACCTCCCTTCTGCTGCATCCGCAGTTTCCTCCTCTCCACTATGTTCCTCCTACCGCTCTAAAAATATGCCATCATTTCTCCCAGCTGAAAGATGAATCCTCTTCATCCTATTTCACTCTCCCAGTGATATTTCAGTTCTCTACTCCTTTATACAGCAAAACTCAGAAGAGTTAACCATGCTTGCTATCTCTGATTTACGTCCTCCCATATTCTTTTGACCTACTCTGGTAAGGTTTCACTGCCACCACCTAAGCTAAATAACTCTGGTGAAAATCACTGATGGTGAATTCTCAGCCCTCATCCTCTTTGACCTCAGAGCCCTTGACACAGTTGATGACTTCTTTCTTGACACCTTCTTCATTCTTCCACTTGCTCTCTTACAGCACTGACCAATCCTCAGTGTTTGTTGGCCAATCTCACTAGCCTTCTAACCCCTAAACAGTGAGGGGCATAGGGTTCACTCCTTGGGCTTTCTAATTTTTGTGACTATCCCGAAGCTCTTCCTTGAACCCCAGACTCTAATAGCCAACTGTTCACATGACTCCACTTGGATAATATTTGAGCCTCACAAACTTAACTTATCCAATATTAAACTCATTAAACTCTTAATTTTCCCTCAAAACCTGCTCTCCTATAATTTTCCCCATCTGTGGTAGCAAGTATACCACGCTACTTGCCCAGGCCAAATACCTTTGAATCACCCAATTCTTTGCTTTCTTTCATACCCCCTCACTTAATTATTTTCAAAATTCTGTTGGCCGTACTTATAAATATATCCAAAATTCAGTCACTTTCACCACTTTCTCTGCCACTTCCCTGAACCAACACATCACCTCTCTCTTGGATGATTGCTTAATTAACACAAAGAATCAGATTATCAAATAAGACCTCAAAATCAAAAGTACCACTGAGTACCAAGCTGCACTAATAATAATTTCAAGGGCATAGTTAATCATAAGATGAAACAGGGAGACCCAAAACTCTCCTGTGAACCCTCTGGCCCTTCCTTGTTGCTCAGAAGCTCTCCAGGCCACCATAGTTGGTCAAGCTTTAAGTGGGGATCACAATAACCTAATTTTCACAAGTGGAATTAACTTGAATCATGAAAAGGAGTAGGTATGGCCTACTCCAGGGAGAGTCATACCCCATAAATTGATGAATTCCAAGTTTGTTTATCATGAGCCATGCTAGAAACAGGGTGCATCCTGGTTAAAGCTCTTCAAAGATAAAGTCAGTCCTTAGTACAAAGTACTTAGCTTTTTGCCACAAGGTATGCCATTACCACATTACCACGTTTACAAGAAAAATAGACCAGGTCATTTTTCTTTCTTTTTCCAGAATGCAGCCCCTCCAATCCTTACTTTATATAAAAGGATGAGTGATTTGCAGACTTCTTGTTTTGTATAAGTAAGACCTACTTTTTCCCCAACCGTAATAATATTTTTCAATAAACTTATTTTTATGTTCTCATCTTTTCCCCCTATTCAGTCAGTGTATTCTGAACCAGCAACCAAATTGATCAGCTAAAAGAGGAAGTCTGACCATGTCACTTCTCTGCATAAATCCTTCCAATGGCCAGCACGGCTCCTGCCTCAGGATTCTGCAAGTCCCTTTTCTCCTGGTCGTGTCACCTCTTCCAGGTAGACTCCGAGGTGTCACCAACCTCAGGTCATTCCTCAAATGTCATGTCCCTGGCCACCCTACCAAAAGCTGTAATTTCCCCCGAACATAACCACTCTGCATATTTCACTCCCTATGTAATATTAATGGGAGAGTATCACTGTCTAACACACTACACATTTTTCTTGTCATATTTATTTTCTGTCTTGAGGATGCAGGCTCCATGAGGTCACTATTTTTTCATTTTTTCGTGTCTTATTCACTGTTATATATCAGAACCTATCTGGAAATGTGCCTGACATGTAATAGGAATTCAATAAATATTTGTTGATAATTTTTTAAAAAATGTTCCCATTCTTACCCTGGCCAGTGTGGCTCAGTTAGTTGGGT
This sequence comes from Micronycteris hirsuta, assembly GCA_004026765.1. Taxonomy (NCBI): domain Eukaryota; kingdom Metazoa; phylum Chordata; class Mammalia; order Chiroptera; family Phyllostomidae; genus Micronycteris; species Micronycteris hirsuta. The sequence continues at coordinate 43,559 of PVJI01010320.1, read as the reverse complement.
GTTGTCCCGTAAAGCAAAAGTTCAGGGGGTTGACTCCAGATCAGGGCACATTCCTGGGTTGAGTATTCGGTCCCTGGTCAAGGCGCATAAGAGAGACAATTGATCAATGTTTCTCTCACATGTGGATGTTTCTCTCCTTCTCTTTTTCCTTCCCTTCCTCTCTCTAAAAATAAATAAATAAAGTCTTTGAAATGTTTTCCCATTCTCACTTTTAATTTATTTTAAAAGTGCAAGGGGTTTTTTTTTGATAGGACTAGCTGACAGTTTCATTATCATATTACAATACTTATTTCCTTCGAGAATTAATACTTGGTTTTATTCATGAATTGTTTTTGTTTGTTTTCTAATGCATTACTATTTTTATTACTTTTCTTTCTTTAGGTCTATGTTTCCTTATTCTGGATATTAAGAATTAATTTATTGTTAATTTTTCTTAGGCCACTTATAATATGCATATTATAACTATTGTATAATATATATACGATGCTTATGCAATATAATATACTTATTCCTCTGAGCTTAGTGTTAGCTCTATCCTCAGGTTTTTATGTATAGTGTTTAACTATTCAATATTCTGTGACTATAGGGGTTGTTTTTTTAGTTTCCTTTTAACCAAGAGGGGCAAGAGAATGGTAAAGTTTCAGCTTTTAAAAAATTTAATGTTTTTCTGTCATTCATTTCATACAAATAAGGGCAAGTGGACAGAACACACACAAATTGCCCAGCAGGGGCAAATTTATTGGAGAAAGCACATGGAGACAAGTGCGCAGGAGTTCCTTGCCCCCTGCAACCCAGAGCATCACACAGGGATTTAGAAGGGCTGGATTTTGACTCAGGGCACATGACCCAAACCCTTGGCTCTAGAGCTTTTAAATTGCATGGGTAAGCTATTATGCTAGGTGAAATAAGCCAGCCGATGAAAGACAGATACCATATGATCTCACCTATAAGGGGAATCTAATCAAAGAAATCAACTAATGAAAAAAACAGAACAAAAGTCATGCAAACATGGAACAGACTGACAGCTGCCGAAGGGGAGAGGGGAGGGGAGAGTGGTGGAAAGAAGGGGAAGGGACTAGTCAAAGAACACGCATGAATGATCCACGGACATGGACAACAGGGTGGGGATGGACTGTGGGACTAGGAGTGAGCTGGGCAGAGGAAGGCAAAGGGAAAAAAATCAAGACAACTGTAATAGAATAAATAAGAATAAAAAATAAATAAATAGAATAAATTACATGGACAGGGAAGTATGGGCATTTCTGGTAGTGTGGCCAGGTGCCAGGACACACTAGCATACAAAATGGCAGAATCTTGGATCCAGACCTGCCCTACCAGCTCAGCATTTATGTCTGGAGGACCCACTAGCCTTGTTCTTGGCATGATTAGGGGCTGGGTTCCAAGTGTTTGGTTTGCAGCTGGATGTGCAAGAATCAGTACAGCAGCATTCATAGTTAGGGAACACCAGCCTCTCTCCAAGCATGGTGGAAGACATGCGATTGTCCAGAACTGATTGTCTAGGCACTGGGCTAAAGCTAGAGTCCATGGTATTTTCAGAAGGCTAACTCCTTTTCTGCAATGTTATGTCATATATAATCAGCCTTGGATTAGTTAAACCTTGCATCTCAACTTTGAATTCAATGTCAGTGATTGAAAATTTTTGCCTGGATGTACTGATGTATTTTTCTCTTTGTAATTTACTTATATTCTTCTGGGGCCTATATGTGTTTGTTTTGCTAAAATTAAATGGCATTTGAAAAGGAATTGATTCTCTAATTTTAGTGCATAAAGTTGAATGTATGTGTGTGTGGTCAACCTTAATAATTATAATAGTTGGATTTATGGCCTTATTTATTTTTTCACTACTTAAGCTTTCTGGTATAAAAGAAGAAAATTAAGTATTCTAACTACTATATTTTCTACATTAAGCCCTTCATATATTTCTTGCCATTTTGTACTTTTAAGTGCTTTGTTATTTATTAGGAAGAAAATAAACACTAACTCTTCATTTGGGTTTGCATATATTATTTTAAGCATTCTTGTTTAGAATGAGTTTTTATTTCAACTTTATCTTATCTATACATCATGACCTCTGCTTTATTTCATGTGCTTTTGTCTGGCGTGTATTTACCCTTTTAACCTTTCTGTGACATTTGTTTCAAGTATATCTCATTAGCCTGTAGTTCATATCTTTTATAGCAATCCTGAGAGCCTATTTTTATAGGAGTCTTATTTACATTTATAGTATAATACAGGGTCTGCACAAATAATGCCCCTTTTTAATTACAAAGTCATAAGCATGTGATTATGTAACATAACAATATCACACTCAAGCACACCATATGCCATTTTAGGTGAAATGTTCAAGTTGCCGTCCATCTCATGCAAGACATTCACGTACCCTACCAACCACGCTCAAGCAGGCATTACTTCTGCCAGGCTCTATAGTTTGATCACTATAGTATAGATCACTAGTAGTATATCACTGTAGTATAGATCAACTCTATAAATATTATAATATACATTCTTGATTTTTTTTGTTCCCTTTTTCTACTGTACTTGCAATACATTCAATGCGCTCTTTTGTTTTCCTTTGTGTATTTCTGGCTAGAATTTTTCATTATGGTAATTTGGAAGGCTTATAATTATTTCTGGTCCCATTTGTATTGTTTCCTCTTTTTAGTACTTGCTCTATATAAATTCTTTCTCTTTTGAGTAATTACAAAAATAACTTCAGGTAATTTACTTAAATCTCTCCATGATGATTTGTTCATATTAGCATTTATTTACTCCCAACTACAAAAATGAGGATGTGAGAACACTTATACTTCCTATTGTAAGCAAAAAGTACTCCTAATACCCCTGATCATTATTTTTCCATAATATACAACATTCCACAAGCTTACCTTCTATAATTAAAAGCCCCACAGTCTTTGGCCCTGTGTCTACCATTGCTGTGCCATCTCCGGGAAAGGAGCGCTGCTGTGGCAGTGGCAATGGTCAGCCGGGTTTAGCCCACGGAGGTGACTTTTTTCTGTCGCGTCCACAGGAATTTTTGCTGTTGTGGTGCTGTTGCCATGCACTGATGTGACAGGAATGTTTTCTTTTTCTCCACAGGTTTCCTAGGAATAGCTTTCAATGCCCAGGTTTGGTTCTTTATTTCAGAATTTTTTTCCTCAGTTCTGTCACTGAATGTTTTCTACTCACATTATCTCTTCTCATTTTCAGAAGTGTGAATTTTTATGGGGATTTATTTGTTTTTTATGTTTTATCCTCTCTCTAAACTTACATCTTTTTCTTCTTCTCCATCTAAATTTACGTAGTATTTTGAAGTCCATCCTCTGCATCCCTGATTCTGCTCCCAGCCACGCCCTATTTTTCTCTTTCCGTCTGGGATTGTAACTTTTATTCCTGTGGTAGTTTTAGTGCTAAATTGCAGTTCTTTCTTAAGGTCTGCCAGCTTACTTTTCAGCTCTTGACATTGGCTTTTCTCATTTTATTTCATAGCTTAACTTTACCAAACTGTTTTTATTTATTGCTTCTTTAATTTTTTTTTTGCTAGTGTATAAAGAGTCTTTTCCCTGAATTTGTATTTTTTCAATTTCCTGGATTAATTTTTTAGTATGCATAAATTTTGCTTATTAGACTCCTTTCTAATTAGTTTTCCACACTTTGTCTATGCAAAGCTTCCCTCTGATCCTTTGTACTTACTCCCCTTTTTTAAACTAAGACCATTCCATCTAGGCTTGCTAATCACTCAAGCCTGAGACGGAGGGGAGGAAGCTGGAAAGTGCTGATTGGAGGGGAGACAGAGTGAGCAGAGGATCGAAAAGTATTCCATTTATGTGTGTGTTTGTGTGCGTGCGTGTGCAAGCCTAACTGCACCATATCTGCTACATCTTCTGACTGGGTGTATCTGTCTTCAAGAGTGTTATGCTGCCCACTTTGAGGTAAGCATATCACCTAAAGAAGTCTGTGTGGCTCCCAGTGATAAGATATATAGAGAGAAGGCATAGTTGGGTATTTTTTCCCCTTACTCTATCTTACCCTATCTCCAAACTACTACTCACTATAAGGAGGCAGTTTGCAGAAAGTTTCAAAATTATGCCATTCTTCCTTCAGAACTGCCCCCTCTGCTTCTCTGCATTGTGGAGCTTTGCGTCCCCCACCCCACTCCCCAGGGATGTTCCTAGCTTTTCCTGTGCCTGGCTGCCTTCCCCCAGTGATTGTTGCTGCAGTCTAGTGAGGGTCTGGAACTGTGTGCACTGGCTCTCGGTGTTTTCCCTCCATTTGGCCCAAGGTTCCCCATATTTGGCTATATTCCTCAAAAGCTGTACTTTGGAGTTTTAGCCAATTTTTTATTTCACTGAAGATGTAAGTTTGTAGGTCTTTTCTCTTTGATGATAACTGTGGATTTCAGAGACAGGAATAGAGGAAAGAACACACTATTTCTTACTAGAAGCATTACAGTTTTGTTCTGTTTTGTTTTGTTGGGTAATAAATCATTGTTATTATGCTTAACTACACTTCTAGTCTCTGTTCACATGTCACATGGAATGGCATCTGAGAACTCTGAACACGCTGTGGTTGCTTAGCAACCAGAAGTCTTTTCTTCCTTCCAACAGCCTGCCCCAACCCTATTCCTAGGTGGCCCAACCCACCTTGCTTTAAAATAGAACGTGTGGTACCATGAGTCACTTGGAAGTGGTTCTCTAACTACAGAGAAACACTCATGTCTTCCAGAGGGCAGTGATAAAACAGAATTCAGAGGAGGGGCTTGCTGATTAGGAGGAGGGAAAGATATTAATATAGACAGGAGAAATAAAACGAATTGTTAATACATTAAGAAAATATATATAGGTCAATAAGACTTTGGGAGATAGGCACAATAAGAAGGTGGTAATGGAAGAAAATATGTATTTTTTCTGTCACAAAAGTTTCCAAGTATACATTTGGAGTTTCACTAGATAAAGCACAGGGTCCTGGTAAGAGTAGGCTACACCTGCCCAGACATTCTTGGTTGCCTTAATAACATGAATTGTTTTGTGCTAAAAGTATTAAAAAGAGGAAAATGACATGCAAATGAGGTGAATAGTAAATTGAAGGTCGAACACCAACAGTCCAGTTAATTCCCTTTGTAAGGCCTGGAGAGGGAGGGGGGATATGTGCGCACAAGGAGGACATTTTGACCCGTGTTTAAATAGATAAGGTTGAGCCCATGCACACAAGGGCTTCTGGGACAGCGATTGTACAGGTCACTTCTGGTCAGAGAAATTATCACAGCCTATGGATAGAGGCTGTTGGCTGTCTGGTTTGTGAATATACCAACTAGCTCCACAGGGACAGTGAGAGAAGAATAAGGAGTCACCAGAAATGTTTATGCCCCCAAAGTAGCTATTACTAGACAAGAGCAGAATTAAGTGCATTTGGATGAGAAAATATTTATTTTTAAAATGTGAAATTATTTTTATTTTATTGAATACAATGAACAGTTGTACAAACGAAAGTGGCTTGAGTCTGATGCATCAGCTAATTTTTTCATGAAATATCCCAAGGTTAAGTGATATCACTTTTTTTCCAAATTGATACATTTTTTTGAGACTTAAAACCTGTACATAAAAATCAATTAATAACACATATGCGAGGCAACAAAACATTAGTAAATAGTGATATTCAAGTGGAAATATTTACTAAAAATGGACAAATAAAATATCTTTAATATAATTGCATAAAAACTATTTTCTATGTGTGGGATTTTAATGTTAGCAGTTTTCTAATAGCAATAATCCTAACGATTCATTAAGTATAAAGTATAGGTTAAATTATCACCATCTAGCAAGTTAAGCAGGAGAAGTTAAATTTTAATTAAGTTATTATTGAATTTTACAGAAAATTTCAGCACTTTTAATATTCCAAAATAACCTTCAGTATTAAGCCACAGCTAAAGACAGAAAAGATGCTGATTCCGTTGATGAGCTTCTATATCCACCTGAGTGAAAATTCTGTGTATCCTGTCTATCATTCACCAGGACTTCCCACAGCCCTCTGGTACACAGACTTTAATTTCTAAAATCTCAATTTATGTTAGAAAAAAGATTATTGATATTTGCAAACAAACTCTATGTTTTCCTGGCTATTAAGTAAATAATGCTGGGTGCAGAAGAGTCAGGTAGGAAAATATTGTGGCTCATTAACAATGTCCAAGTGATAACTCTATCGTTACCTCCTTGGACCAAGAAGCTACTAGACCTGGAAACTGGTGCTCAGTGGACTGCATCTTCTGACTAATGTGTCCACAATCTCAGTCAAGCACCCATCAAATTAGAAAGAGATTTATATGCCTTTTTGCTCTGTCAAAAAATAATCATAACAGGTCTTCTGTGCTGGATGGAAGTAAAAGTCATTGATGTTTGCCATCCGAAGGGTAAATTACTTTTAAATTGTACTCAAATAAAGATGTTATTTATAAGCTAACATCTTGATCAACAGAACTAGACAATAGTGATAATAATAATAATAATAATAATACCATCAAACATAGTTTTACAATATTATTGTGCCTATATTATCTCAAATTACTTTCTTTAAATTTCTGCAAAAGAGCCTTTTTAGCATCCCTTGAAACAAATATTTTTAAATCACATTCAAATCTTAATCTATGTGGTGTCTCTAGGAAAATGCTGAAACAAGCTGCATGATCATCAGGCCCTATGCTAAGTTTTAGAAAGGGGTCAAAACTTTAGCCTCTAAAGCCTAAACTCTAGCCTAAAAATACTCCTAAGTGTTCGTGTCTTTAATAATTTTGAAAAAATAATACTGCCTTACCTGGGAACTTGGGCAAGGGATTTCTGCATGATTATTTCATGACCATTTCTCTTTACTATTTATTAAAATAATGATACTGATCAACATGTTAAAAGGTAGATAAAGTATCTTCTCCTTGTATTCAATCCATCCAAATTTTCTGTTTGCTATTCTAAACTGTTTCATTTTGGGGGGCACATTAGAGGAAAGTGAATTTATGTAGGAAATCATTGTTTCCAATTTGCTTGAGGAGAAATACTTACTTTGAAAATCTATTTCCATGTATAAATTCTAGAATTCTGAAATACTGACAAATGCCTGTTTCCTAAATTTTGGGGAAAACAGGACAGTAAAATATAACTCTCCTCTTTCGTTTTTTTCAGGAATAATTAAATGATTAAATAACTGAACCTCAATTTTTTGGTCTTTAAAGAAAAGTTCTTCTTCATTAACTTTTAAAAGAATTCAACTTGAGCAATACAGAATAAGAAAATGTAGAGAAATACAGCCATTGTCAAATTTTTAAAGACAGCTGAAATTAATTATATAGTGAGAAATGATAAAGTGGGAGTATTTCTTAGAGGAAAAGGATTGAATTTAGCTCTCACTCAGGGTAAAGCTATCAATCAGATAGTTGCTAATGGTTCCCAACAAATGAACTGAAATGTACTAGGAAAATGACCAGACTGCAGAAAGATTTCTTTAAGAGCCATTTTAATTACAAACTGTTCAGGCAGAATTCTCAGATCTCGTGGACATGAGGCAAGTAGATACGAGTACTTTGTAATCTTCCCTGAAACACAGGAAGTGTTTTTTTAGGTAGTAGAGGGAGGTACATGTGGTTCTAGTTCTGTCTGCCTTCTCCTGGCTGAATTTTCTGCAGCCAATCACTGATGGACCTTTATCTCTGCGTGTTAAAGTAAGGACACAGGTTACATGTAATCACAAACAGGCCTTGCACACCTCCCAGATTGTGATCAACTCTCTGGACTGCACTTAAAATTTTTTAAAGACTGAAGAGTTGAGGGATGTGCATTTATGGAATGCTTGTTGTGTGGCAAGCGCTGAACCAAACAAGTACTCTATATGTGGTAACTCATTTAATGCTCACAAAAACCCAGTGACTCGGGTCTTATTCTCACTCTTCTATTTCTCAGGGGCAAGCATTTCCCAAAGAACACATTAATGGGAAATGACAAAGTCAAAATTCAAAAGCCTGTTCTCTTTACCCATAGAACAAGGTTGGAGAAAAATGGCTAATAAGCATGTGGAATGAATTTTATATCAAATTAAAAAATATTTCTATAAATGAGAAATCTTAGGAAGCAAATCTTAGAATAATAAACTAATATTTCATTGATTTACTGATCAGTTTCTAGCATATAAAAAAAATCTCTCCCCCTTCCTTGTTTCTCTCCCTCTCCTGCCCCTCCTCTTTCATTCTGTGTTACACACACACACTCACACTCACACACTGTCCACTTTCCCACATGCTGTTTACCATTACCATTGTCCATTTCCAGTAAGAAACTTCAATCTCAGTGGGGCTGCAGGCATTTTCAGTTGTGGGTGTAATGAAATGCGCCAGGTTCCATTTTCATGGAAAGGCCGAGAAGCTTGCTCATTGAAACCTTTGGTCACTTCATTTTGTTTTCAATCAGTGTGTTATAGAAACAGAATTTGTTTAATCTTCAGGTAAGATCCCATTTCTCTGCCTGAGACCTACTGGAAAAGCTGGCTTTAAATAACATAGAAATCGCTTCACAAACCTTCAAGCTTCTGTTTGGATACACTTTTCAAGGCTGCTAACCATTCAAGCCAATGGACTTGACCTTCTGGTGTTAACCCGATAATAAAAGGTCTTACAAAGTGAGAAGCAAGAACCATTTATTTGAGATCAACAAATAGCTATTCAGGAAGCATTGATTACATCATAAGCCTAAATAATTTTCCAAAGGGAAAGAGAATAATTACAACAATAGAATGAAGACATTTCTATTGGTGCAGATATCACAACATAGTGATGTTTATTATAAAGAATGTTTTTAATTTTCAAAATGTAATCATCAGTCTGGTAGTCATAAAGTTCTTTAGGGTACAAGGTTGTTTTATGCCCAGTCCAATGGTTATTTTGCCGTTTTAACTTTCCAAAGGCTTGAGGTGTAAGACACGCAAGGCAGTTCCTCTGGGTTAGCTGCTCTGGCTCCGCTCTAAAGTGACTGTATTTATTTATTTACCTATTTATTTATTTATTTTTGACACAGGACAAACAAAATCAGGTTCTCAGACTTTCTTTAGAAATCATTCATTTCCTTTCATCTTCCCCCCCAGATTAATTTCAAGCTGGATATTTTACAACTTGAGCAATATTCAGTCAGTCAACTATTATGACTTTTCTCAGAAGAAGAGAGCTATACCGGCCTTGCAAGCTCATAATTCTAGTTACTTAAATTTTATTAAATAATACATGATATATACAAAACCATTTCTAACATATTCACCAGCTATGGAATATAACAATACTATAAACACCCATGAACCCACACCTCAATTTATAAACTAGAATATTTTAAAAATCATACATCTACTCATGTTCTTTTCCTGTCTCATCCCCTTGCTTGCTGCCAAAAAAGGTATCCATTATCTTGATTTCAGTGTTGTTTATGTCGTTTTTATTTAACATAGTTTTATTAGGCACCTTTGCATCCCTAAAGAATGCTGTTTAGTGCTTGTTTCATTTTTAGCTTTATTAAAAATACATCACACTGTATGTGGACTTCTGCAATATACTATTTCTCATTACATTTCAAAAAATCTTTTTTAGTGTGGAGATATAGGTCACCCATTTTAATTTCTATAGATTACTCCATTTTGTGAATATATAGCAATTTATTTATTCTCCAACCTATGGTTATTTGGAGTTGCTTCCAGGTTTTTGTTATATGAACAATGTTCCTATGTTCATTCTTTTTCTGTTTTTAGCAGTGGTCAAAAGGCAGTTCCATTTTTAGTTTTCTGAGGAAATTCCATACTGTATTCATTCCCACCAACATGTACTAGGGCTCCCTTTTCTCCACATCCTTGCCAGTGCTTGTTGTTTGTTGATTTGTTTATGATGGGCATTCTCACCTGTGTGAGGTAGTATCTCATTGTAGTTTTAAGTTGCATCTCTGATGGCTAGTGATGCTGAGCATGTCCTCCTTGGAGAACTGTCTGTTCAGGTCCTTTGCCCCTGCTTTTTTTATTTGTTGTTCAAGTACAGTTGTCTGCCTTTTCTCCCCACCATTCCCCGCCAACCCCAGCCATCCCTACCCCCCTCCCATGATTCTACCCGCCTTGGTTTTCTCCCTGTGTCCTTTATAGTTGTTCCTGAAAATCCTTCACCCTTTCCTGGCATTATCTGCTCCCATCTCCCCTCTGGTTACTGTCAGTTTGTTCTTAATTTCAATGCCTCTAGTTATATTTTGCTTGCTTCTTCGTTTTGTTGATTAGGTTCCACTCAAAGGTGAGATTATATGGTATTTGTTTTTTACCACCTAGCTTATTCCACTTAGCATAATACTCTCCAGTTCCATCCATGCTGTTGCAAAGGGTAAGAGCTCCCACGCAAAAAAAAATGAAACTTGATCAACAACTTACACCATACACAAAAATAAATTCAAGGTAGATAAAAGACTTAAATATAAGTTGTGACACCATAAAAGTCCTACAAGGGAACACAAGCAGGAAAATCTCATTTTCCGCACAGCAATATTTTCACTAATATGTCCCCTAGAGCAAAGGACATAATAAACAAAGGAAAGAATAAACAAATGGGATCTCATCAAAATAAAAAGCTTCTACACAGCTAAAGAAAATGTTAAAATGAAAAGAGAACCAATTGTATGGGAAAACATATTTTCCAATGATATCTCAGACAAGGGTTCGATCTCCAAAATATATAAAGAACTCACATAGGTCCACTCTAGGAAGACAAAAAACCCAATTTAAAAAAATGGGCAAAGGACTTGAACAGACACTTCTCCAAAGAGGACATACAGAGGGCCCAGAGACATATGAAAAGATGCTCAACATCATTAGCCATCAGAGAGATGCAAATTAAAACCACAATGAGATACCACCTCACACCAGTCAGAATGGCCATCCTAAACAAATCAACAAACAAGTGTTGGAGAGGATATGAAGAAAAGAGAACCCTAGTGCACTGTAGGTGGGAATGCAGACTGATGCAGCCACTCCGGAAAACAGTATGGAATTTCCTCAGAAAACTAAAAATGCAACTGCCTTTTGACCCAGCAATTCCACTGCTGGGATTGTACCCTAAAAACCCTGAAACTCCAATCCAAAAGAACCTATGCACCCCAACGTTCACAGCAACACAATTTACAATGGCCAAGTGCTGGAAGCAATGTTAAGTGCCCATCAGCAAATGAGTGGATCAAAAAACTGCCTTTTTTAAATTGGGTTGTTTGTCTTCCTGGTGTGGAGTCATGTGAGTTCTTTATATATTTTTGAGATCAAACCCTTGTCCAAGGTATCATTAGCAAATATATTTTTCCATAAGATTGGTTCTCTTTTTATTTTGCTGCTGTTTTCTTTAGACATGCAGAAGTTTTTATTTTAATGAGATCCCATTTGTTTATTCTTCCCTTTATGTCCCTTTCCCTAGGGGACATGTCAGTGAAAATATTGCTGTGTATTATGTCTGATATTTTCCTGACTATGTTCTCCTCTAGGACTTTCATGCTGTCATGACTTATATTCAAGTTTTTTATCCACCTTGAGTTTATTTTTGTGTATAGTGTAAGTTGGTGGTTGAATTTCATTCTTCTTCATGTAGCTGTCCAGATTTCCCAAAACCATTGGTTGAAGAGGCTATTTTTATTCCATTTTATGCTTCTGCCCCCTTTGTCAAATATTAATTGACCATAGAGACTTGGGTTTATTTATGGACTCTCTATTCTGATCCATTGATCCATGTGTCTGTTCTTATACCAGGGTTAGATGGTTTTGATTACCATAGCCTTACAATATAGTTTGATATCAGGTATTGTGATCCCTCCTACTTTGTTTTTCTTTCTCAAAATTACTGTGGCTATTCAGGGTCATTTATGGTTCCATATACATTTTTGAAATGTTTGTTTTATATCTGTGAAATATGTCATTGGTATTTTAATAGGGATTGCATTGAATCTATAAATTGCTTTAGGTAGTACAAACACAAATTCTTTAATGATTATTGAAATGCAGTGCTCAGATTTGCTAGGTCTTCTTGACAAAGTTTGGTTACTTGTATTTTTCTAAGGATTTGCTCATTTTGTCTAAGTCTGTGGTTTTGAACAGGGACAATTTTGCCCCCAAATGGCATTTGACAAAATCTGTAGACAATTTTTGCTGTCACGACTGCGGGTGGGGGTCAGGCTGCTACTGACAACTAAAGTGGAAAGGCTGGGGATACTGCTAAACACCCTGCAATGCACAAGTCAGCTTCATCTCTCTCCATCTCTCTCTCTCTCTCTCTCTCATTCCATTTTGTTGATATGTTCCTTTGCTATGAAAAAAGCTTTTTAGTTCAATGTAGTATATTAGTTTATTTTTTATTTCCCTTGCCCAGAGAGATATGTCAGAAAAAAATATTTCCATGAGATATGACCAAGATTTTACTGCCTGTGTATTCCTCTAAGATTTTTATGGTTTTGAGTCTAGCATTTTGAGTTTATTCTTGTGTGTGGTATAAGGAGGTGGAGAAGTTTAACTTTTTTGCACATATGTATCCAACATTCCCATTTATTGAATAGAGTATCTTTACCCCTTTGCATGTTTTTGCCTCCTTTGTCAAGGTGTGGGTTTGTTTCTGAGCTTTCTATTCTGTTACATTGATGTATATGACAGTTTTAATGCCAGTACCATGCTGTTTCAATTACTATGGCTTTGTAGTATGTTTTCATAATAGGCAGAATGATTCCTCCAACTTTTTTCTTTTTTCTCAAGATTGCTATTGTTATCCATGGTTTTCTGTGGTCCCATGTGAATTTTTGGAATATTTGTTCTACTTCTGTGAAATATGCCATCGTTACGTTGATAGAAATTGCAAGGAATCCATAGATTGCTTTGGATAGTATGGACATTTAAATGATGTTAATTCTTCCTATACATGAACATGGTATACTCTTTCACTTATTTGTATCTTCTTCAATTTCTTTCCTCAGTGACTTATAATTTTCCAAATATAGATCTTTTACATCCTTAGTTATATTTACTCCCAAGCATTTCATACCTTTTGAAGGAATTGTAAATGGGAATGTTTTCTTTGTTTCCCTTTCTGATAGTTCATTATTGGTGTATAAAAATGCAACTGATTTCTGGATATTTATTTTGTATCATGTTTCTTTACTGAATTCATTTACCAGTTTTAGTAGTTTTTTGGTGGAATCTTTGGGGTTCTCAATACAGTATCATGTCATCTGCAAATAATGACAGTTTTACTTATTTTTTCCAATTTGATTGCCTTTTATTTCTTCTACTTGTCTGATTGCTATGGCTAGGACTTCCAGTACTGTGGTGAATAAGAGTGCCAAAAGTGAACATCCCAGACTTGTTCCTCATCTAAAGGGAAACAATTCTTCTTTGTGCCCATTGAGCATGATGTTGGCTGTGGGTTTGTCATATATGGCCTCTATTAGGCTGAGATATGTTCCCACTATTTCCACTTTGCTGAGCGTTTTCATCAGAAATAGGTGCTGGATTTTATCAAATGCTTTAGCTGCATCTATTGATATGAACATGTGATTTTTATCCTTTATTTTCTTTATGTACTATATCACATTTATTGATTTGCAAGTGTTCTTACCAGCCTTGCAAGCATGGAATAAATCCCACTTATCATTGTGCATGATCTTCTAAATGTATTGCTGGATGTGGTTTTCTAATATTTTGTTGAGGATTGTAGCATCTATGTTCATCAGGGATATGGAACTATAATTTTCTTTCTTTGGAGTATCTTTTAACTGGTTTTGAAATTAGGACAAGGCTGGTCTTGTAAAATGAGGCTGGGAGACTTCTTTTCTCTAGAATTTTTAAGAAATCGTTTTAGAAGGATAGGTGCTTGCTTCTTTGAATGTTTGGTAAAATCTGCCTATAAAGTCATCTAGACCAAGACTTTTGTTTGTTGGTAGTTTTTTGATTACTGCTTCAATTTCAGTAGTTGTCTTCTGTCATTTCCAATACTCTTCTTCTTCCTACTTCAGTCATGAAAACTTGTATGTGTCTAGGAAGTTATCCATTTTTCCAGATTGTCCAATTTGTTGAAATACGGCTGTTTGTAATATTTTCTTACAATCCTTTATGTCAGTTGTTACTTCTCCTCTTTTATTTCTTATTTTATTTGTATCCTCTTTTTTCTCTCAGAGTCTGATTAAAGGTTTGTTAATCTTGTTTATCTTTTCAAAAATCAAGCTCTTGGTTTCATTGACCTTCTATAATTTTTTAGACTCTATTTTGTTTATTTCTGTTCTGATCATTATTATTTCCTTCCTTATACTTACTTTGGGCTTTGTTTGCTCTTCTTTTTCAATTTCCTTTAAGTGTAAAGTTATATTATTTAAAATTTTTCTTGTGTATTGAGAGAGGCCCGCAATGCTATGAGTTTCCCCTTCTTAGGACTGCTTTCCCTGTGTCTGATTTTGGGTTGGTTTGTTCTCATTTTCTTTTGTTTCAAGGTATCTATTGATTTCTTCCTTGATTTCATTGTTAACCCATTCATTGTTTAATAATATGTTACTTAGCTTCCATGCCTTTGTGTGTTTTTCAGTTTTTCTTGTGATTAATTTCTAGTTTCATACCCTTATAATCAGAGAAGATACTTTTGATATGATTTCAATCTTCTTTAATTTATTGAGACTCTTTTGTGTTCTAACATGTGGTCTATCCTAGATGCTTTTCCATATGCACTTTAAAGGAATGTGTATTCTGCTGCTTTGGGGTGAAAAGCTCTGAAATTATCAATTAAACCCATCTGATCTAGTGTGTAATTTAAGGCTGCCATTTCCTTGTTGATTTTCTGCCTGCAAGATCTAGCCATTCATATCAATGGGGTGCTTAAATCCGCTATTGTGACTGCATTACTGTCAATCTCTCCCTTTATTTCCATCTGGATTTGCTTTACACATTAAGTGCTCCTATATTGGATACATAAATGTTTACAAGGGTTATATCCTCTTGTTGGATTGCTCCCTTTATCATTATGTAGTGCCTTTCTTTGTTTCTTACTATAAACTTTATTTTAAAGTCTATTTATTTTCAGATAACTATTGCTACCCCAGCTTTTTTTTATTTCTATTTGCATAAAATATCTTTTCCATCCTTTTCAGTTCGTGTGTATATTTTTGTTCTGAGGTGGGTCTCTTGTAGGATACACACACACACACTATATATATACATATGTCTATATGTATCTATATCTATCTCCTTTTCTTATCCACTTATCTATTCTATGTCTTTATGGGAACATTTAAGTCGATTACATTTAAAGTGATTATTGATAGGTACCTATTTCTTGCCATTTTATTCTTTAACTATGTTTCTCTCTTTCTTCTCCTTCTTCTCCTTCTTCTTCTTCTGGCGGGCCCTTTAACATTTCTTTTAAAACTGGTTTGTGGTAACAAACTCCTGTAGATTTTTCTTGTCTGAGAAGCTTTTTATTTCTCCTTAAATTTTTTTAAAGATTTTATTCATTTATTTTTAGAGAGGAGAAGGGAGGGAGAAAGAGAGGGAGAGAAATATCAATGTGTGGTTGGCTCTCAAGCGCACCTTACTGCAGACCTGGCCAGCAACCCACATATGTGCCCTGACTAGGAATCGAACCAGCAACTCTTTGGTCCACAGGCTAGCACTAAGTCTACTGAGACACACAAGCCAGGAATATTTCTCCTTAAATTTTAGATGATTGCCTTTCTGGGCAAAGTAGCCTTGGTTGTAGATCCTTGCTTTTCATCACTTTGAATATTTCATGTAAACCCCTTCTTCTCTGAAGGGTTTTTGTGGAGAAATCATCTGATGGCCTCATGGGAGCTCCCTTATAGGTAACTGTCTTTCTCTTATGGCTTTTAATATTCTCTCTTTATCTTTAACTTTTGCCATTTTAGTTATGACGTGTCTTGGTGTGGGCATCTTTGGATTCATCTTGTTTGGGACCCTCTGTGTTTCTTGACTTCTGTGTCTTTTTTTCTTCACCAGGTTCGGAAAGTTTTTGGTCATTTCTCTTTTTTTTTTAAGATTTTTTTTTTAATTTTAGAGAGAGGGAAAGGGTGGGAGACAGAGAGGGAGAGAAACAGCAATGTATGGTTGCCTCTCACATAGCCCTCACTGGAGACCTGGCCTGCAACCCAGGTATTTGCCCTGACTGGGAATTGAACCAGCGACCCTTTGGTTCCCAGCCTGCACTCAATCCACTGAGTTACACCAGCCAGGGCAGTTTTGGTCATTTCTTCAAATACATTATTGATCCTTTGCTCTTTCTCTTATCCTTCTGGTACTCCTGTGGTGAGATTGTTTTTACAGTTCATGTTGTCCCAAATGTCCCTTAATCTGTCCTCATTTTTTGAAATCTTTTTCTTTTTGCTGCTCTGATTTGGTGTCTTTTTCAACCTTGTCTTCCAAATTGCTCATTTGATCCTCTGCTGCATCTAACCTACTCTTTATTTCTTCCAATGTACTCTTCACTTTAGGTAGCATAGTCTTCATTTCTAATTGGTCCTTTTTATGGTTTCTATGTCCATTTCTTGAAACTCTGTATCTAATAAATTTCTTTCATCCATTTCATTTAGTTATTTTTCTTTTTTCTGGAGACTTCCCTTGTTTTTTAATTTGGTGCCTATGCCTTCGTCTCCCCAATTTGGCTTCCTCTTTGTATTTCTTTCTATGTATTAGATAAATCTGCTATGACTCCCAGTTTTTGTGGGGTGGCCTTATGTAATAGATAGTCTGGGGTTCAGTGGTACAATCTCCTTGATCACCAAAGCTGGGTGCTCCAGGAATGTCCCTTGTGCAAATTATGTTGGCCCTTCTGTTATAATTGATTCTTAATTGCTATTAGCCTATTTATGCATGGGATTGGCCTTCAGGCTGGCTGACCATGAAGTTCCAACATGACCATGGTGTCCAAGCTTCTGTGCATGTTCACTGACCACACAAAGATAAATTCGCCTTAGCAGGGTTCAGTTCCTGCTGAGACTTTCCTTTGGATGTGCTACATGTAAAGCTTATTGGATCCTGCTCTGATGTTGCCTGAAGATGGCCACACAGTATGTTCATTCTGGGCCTCTTGGGAAAGACTCTGGTGTAGGCCAATGTAAGATGCTGCTTGTGACTGGCCCTTGGCTACCTGTTGGGAGCTACAAGCAATCCACAGTTTGTGGCTGCCTCTCTTCGGCCTGGGTGCATGTGGGAAGGACCAAACTGTGCACCAAGGCCATCTTTTACCAGCACTGGACCTGGGGGAAGTCAGCAAAAGTCCCAAGTCACTGACAAGATCGGCCTCCACCTGCCTTTGCCTGCTGGCTGCCTGTTAGGCTCAGTCACTGAAAGAGCCTCTGGCTGAACTCCCCAGAAGGGCATAAGCTCCACAGGGCACAGTGAGAAGGAGTCCAGAGTGTGAAGCTATTGCTTCCCCTCATGCTGATGCCACAAGGACAATGCTCCACCCAAGAAAGACTATGTCTGTGGTATAGGAGAATGACTCAGCACAGGGATTCTGGTAGCTGTCCCTTCAGCTCCCTTCCCAGAGCCACAAACCCCAGACTTTACTCATGCAGCTCTAGTCTGCCCCACCTTTCCTCTGCAAAAGACTTGGGTGAGTGGTATTCACAAAATTTTGTGTGTTGGACCTTTAAAAGAGTTCCTGTGTCTCTAGCAGACTCCCACCTCTTTCTGGTGAACAGAAATCCCACTGCTTTTCACAGCCAGATGTCATGTTGGCACCTCTTCCTGGCCCGGGTTCTTTGGGCTGGGGAGCTCAACTTGGGGTTTGGACTCCATACTTCTCAGAAAGAACCCCTCACAGCTGAGATATCCCTCCAGAACATCAGCCACCATACACAAGAGTGAAGTCACCTCTCTTCTTGTCTCCACCCTTCCGACCAGTCTCAATGTGGCTTCTCCTATAAATCCTCAGTTATTAGACTTCTCTTCAGCTAGTCTTCAGTTGGTTATTCTGGATGCTTCTTCTATAATTTAGTTCTAATTTCAGTTTTGTCCTGGGAGGTGATGAGTGCAGCTTTCTCCTATTCTGCCCTCATCTTGGATATCTCTCTGTTTGTTTTTAATAGATTGGTTGCAGGAGGAAGGTACCTGGGAATTATATTATTAGACTGGATGCCTAAAAGATAAACTGCATTCTCTTACAAACACCATAAAAGAGAAACAGGAGCCTTCAAGATGACTTTGTGTTTTTGCCCTTCTTACTGAGTCCCAAGTTTCCTGAAATGCATAGGATTCATCCCTAATGCAGGTATGGAATAACATGTATAGAGCAGTAAGTCGAAATGAGGCCTCAGTAAATTGGAATTTTGGATAAATAATACTTATAAGTGAATTTTAGCTTTAAAAAGCAACATTTTCAGTAATACAATAGTGTTTTTATTAATAGGTCGGAACCTCACAGTCAGCCTGCCTGCGGGCTGATCTCATGAACAAATGAGCCAGTAGCAATCAAAACTAAATTTAGAAGTTCTAAATTCAAAATAAAAAGAGGGTGTTGACAAAAACAGGACTTGTATACAGACTGAAAATTTGTCACACATCTCCCTTCATCACAGTTTTCTGTTGCTGTTGTTGACCATCTGTACAGAAGCAAAAATCCCATTTGCATTCTCCAGAGTACAAAATGATAAGCCTGTAAGAATTTGTAAAATTGTAAAACTTCATGAATATATGCTGGTGTTCCTGTCATCAGGGTTTCCTATAGAGGAAATTTTGTTTTCCCCTTTCTCCCACATCCTTTCACCCCTCTTCTGGGAATAAAATTGCACATTGTCTTTTGAGAACCAACCCATATTTGTTCTTGATTCATGTAATTCTATTTAAACTGACAATCTCCACGTACAGCTGGCCAGTAGTAATTGAATCAGATAATATATAGTGATTGGGTCTCTAGTAATGAAATCAAATGTAGTCATGCTACCTAAGCTAGGTTTATCGGAGTCACCAGACTCTTGACTAGAGCCCTCAGGAAAGAGATGCACACATTTACCTGGGGTTGGAGAGGTGGCAAATACTAATGCTGTGGTTATCGATGGCCCTCTCTCCCACTTCATGGAAAAGCCTGGCCTCATGAGGCACCTAACCTGGTGGATGTAAGTACAAAACAGAACGGAACTATTGCCTTGACAAGACTCATTTGAGCTTCTGATTCAAACCTTATCTGAAGCCACAAGATCCAACCCCTTTCTTTTCCATTATCTGAGTCAAAAATTGCCTTTTTCTTAAAAAAATTCTATTTGAATGGTATTTCTGTTACTTGCCACTGAATGTCTTGAGAAAAAACAAGGTTGGTACTAGGGCTAGGGGATTTCAAGAGACAGACTCTAATACGTGAAATTGGCTGAGTCAAAATAGAATATGCTTTAAGCCCTGGCTGGTATAGCTCAGTGGATTGAGCGTGGGCTGGAAACCAAAGGGTCCCGCTTCAATTCCCAGTCAGGGCACATGCCTGGGTTGCAGGCCAGGTCCCCAGTGAGAGCCATATGAGGAGCAACCATACATTGCTGTTTCTCTCCCTCCCTTCCCCTCTCTCTAAAAATAAGTAAATAAAATCTTTTAAAAAAAAATAGAATGTGCTTTAGCAACAATCCCGTAACTCTTGAATAAAAACAAAGCACTATCTTGTAGCACTTTTTAACATCGTTTAGCTCATTTTGGAAAAGTAGGTTTCAGTTTAGAATTGTTTTGTAGGCATGACTTCCTGGAATGTTCTTGACTGTAAGGAATTATTCTGCTCCTTATTTTTTTTATTTTGTATAAGATATGACCTTGATACTTATCTGTTGATCATTTTTATGTGAAATTAGTTTTCCTGAAAGTTTAGAAAGTGCCGACATCCACACATGTGTCTGTAAATGGAAACAGAACCTTTTGTTAGTTGATAAGATCTGAAGCTTCTTATTTGCATCTATACTTTTTTGGCATTCCTCTCTTACATAGAAAGGCTACTTAAAAACAAAAATCAGCATATTCATCCATCTTTGTTTCTAGATCCTGATCTTTTGCCAGATTAGGATTGTTCCAACAACAACAGAATGCTCTCTGATCCTGACACTACAAACGGCGTACTTGTTTCACTGCACAGTGCAGTCACCTCCTTCAGAGGGCTCTGCTTTCCACCAGCCCTGCCTCTCCGTCACTCCTTCCTGCTTTAACTTCTGCACTTGGCAGTGTTTCTCACTAACCTGGCTTTGCTTTCATGGATAACATGTACAGAGTTCTGTATTTCTTCATCACGAATGCGATAGCTGCTTATGTTCTTGGGAAGAAAAGATTTCTGGAGGTATCCTTAAACTTTATTCTAAAATGAATGCATCATTTTACATTTATTAGGCTCATAAAAAATTCTCTTCTAATTATTATTTGAAAATTCACATCAGGAAAGTAATCTTTTTCCTCTAAGATTAAATTAATGAATATAAGTTGATAAACAGTGTTCCAAAATCTTATTTAGAAACCATTTACTGTAATATATCAAATTAAGGTTTCCCGAGGCAATTTATACACTTCTGGCCAATGTTAATTAAGTTAATTTAATAATATGCTGGAACAATTTATATAAAATTTATCTAAAAGTGTTAATTAAATGTTTAAAATTCACTACATGTAGATATATAGTTTACACAGATTATTTGAAACCATCAACTTGACTTTCAAAAGCAACTACTACTTTCACTCTATTTACTAATTGCATAATACCCAGTGTTTTATTCTAAAACATTTAAAACTTATTTTGCATTAAATAACATTCAACATTTATGAAAAGATGCTGTTATTTTAAAATTCGCAATAAATTAAGTATGAAAACTAACATGCCTAGTTTATTGAGGATTTTTATAAATAAAAAAGTATATTAACCATATATATAACATTACATGTTATGATAGATATATAAGCTATATCTGTTGAGAGAAAGAATGAACAAAGTATTCGTCCATAACCCTTAGTCTACCTTCAAATCATCAAGAATTAATGTCCTGTGTTTTATGCAAACAATTTCAGTTAGCTAGTAGGTTCACATTTTCCTAGTCAAGTGAATATTTTGTTTTAATCAAATTTTACAAGAAAATACTTGTTTCAACTGCATTCTACAAAATATTTTTACACTGGGTATATGGATCTTTATTCCTGCATTATTTAATAGAATATGGAGTGACAGCATATGATGATAGATAGAGATAAACAATAGATTATAGACATAGACATTTCCTAAGTGCCTAGCACAGTGGCAGAACATAGCCATTACCTCAACCCTTACTATTGTTTATTTTGGTCTCCTGTTAAATCTGACATACAAGTAAAAAGAAGGACCAGCCATGCAAAGAGTCTAGAAAGGGTATTCTAGGCAAAGGAAATAACAAACACAATGGCCTCAAGTGTGAAAAAGACATTTATTTGCAAAACTAATTGGAGGACCTGGCTGGTGTAGCTCAGTGGATTGAGCGCGGGCTGGGAACCAAAGGGTCCCGGTTCAATTCCCAGCCAGGGCACATGCCTGGGTTGCAGGCCAGGTCCCCAGTGAGGGCCATGTGAGAGGCAACCATACATTGCTGTTTCTCTCCCTCTCTGTATCCTTCCCTTCCCCTCTCTCTAAAAATAAATAAAATCTTTAAAAAAAAAACTAATTGGAGGGAATTGTGAACAAGGGGTGAAAGGGTGGAGAAAATGGACAGTGCAGGGCATTGCAGATCAGTGAAATATTTTGATATTTTCCAATAGCAATGGAAATCAACAAAATGTTTTAAATAGAAGAGCAACATGATCAGATTTACTTTTTTAAAAAAGTGATTGAAATTTAAGACCAAAAAAAAAAAAAGATTGTGTCAAGGAAGCAAGAAGAGCAGCAAACATCAGTAAACACCCAGGTGAGCAGCCCCGAAAGCCTGGATTAGGAGGGGGTTCATGCAGCCAGGGGAAGTGAACAGTGTGAGATCTCTGTTACTTGTTAGTTGTAGTGGATATATAGCAAGAAGAAAGAAGAGAAAAGTCAAAGGTGACACTGAGATTTTTGGCTGGACAAACATGATAGATGGTGTTGTCATTTGCTGACAAGGAGGCTGCCATCTTGAGAGGATATATAAGAATGATAAAGAATGTAAAAGTTACATTTACTCTAATATGTTTGTAAAACAGTAAATATCAAAATAGTCAATTAGCTAGGAGTATCTAAAACAGGTATATTGGGAAAGGGTATTAATGCAACTTAGAAAACCTTTTTTACTACTGATTGGCTGCATATATATCATTTAATTACTTATATTATGGTTGTGATATTTTAGCTTTCTTTTAAAAAAGATTTGAGTCCCCTAATAAAGTGTCACATGCATTTTATGTAAACAATACAACATCACAAAGTCTCATCAAGGATTTCAAAATAATTTTGTGCTGCAAAATCTTT
Source organism: Micronycteris hirsuta (assembly GCA_004026765.1). Taxonomy (NCBI): domain Eukaryota; kingdom Metazoa; phylum Chordata; class Mammalia; order Chiroptera; family Phyllostomidae; genus Micronycteris; species Micronycteris hirsuta. Next base: position 21,100 of record PVJI01010320.1, on the reverse strand, counting down.
CATTTAATCTTAATCAAATGAAGGAATCACTAAAGTAATTTGAGGTGATAGAAGCTTTCTTAGATGCAGCTAAAAAAGAAAATAGTGCCTTTTATTGGAATAAACCAGCTAGAACAGGTTAGGCTTTTAATTGTATTATTTGTCACTTTGTCTGTTATCTATCATTCTTGATATCTTGAAATAACTCAGGGAAGAAATGAGACAACTCTTTTTGGCACTGTTATAAATAACAGCTGTTTTGTGAGAAACATTCATTTTTGACAGCTATTAATTTTTGTGGAAGATCTTTTGACTTCAAAAAAGCTATGAAGTATTCACTTTTATTTTAGGAAGAATAAAACCTAACAATTGACATCAAAATTTCTCATGACTGGACTTTAAATTTGAATAATTAAATAAATAATTTATTCTGAAATATCATTCAGCAAGTCAGGAGCCAAAGATGGATGAATTAGATCTGTCTTTGTTCAATGGTTATTGTTCAATTATAACTTCAAGATGGTCAGTGTCCTTTGATTTCTTGACAGTGTAAATGTATGCTAATGTCAAATTATCAGAAAATAAAAGGATAAAAATTACACTGCTATACTTGAAGGAGGGGGAGCACATTCCATAAAAAAAAATTCAAGCTCATTCGAATAAACATGAAGGTAAATGTTACCAAAAAAGGAGATTAATTTCTTTTTGAAAAATAAAGCTACAAGATTAGTTATTTTTACTAATAAGTAGTAGAATTAGCATCTTCAGTAAAAGAAAAGCATATATTACTAGCATATATATTAGACAATTGCACAAAAAAGTTATACAAACAGCCTATCAACAGAATATAAATCAGATATATATTATTTTACATGTATATATACATATATATATGCACATATATATATGTGTGTTTCTCTATGTATTAGTATATGACTAAAGATATACGAGGTCTGTCCAGAAGGTATCCATCAGTGTAATATGAAAAATCGAGACAATTACTGAAGAAGATACAAGACAAGAAACACTGTACACAGGACAATGATGCCTCAGTCCCCTTCAAAGTAGGCACCTTGGGACCTCACACAGTTCTCCCAATCGCCATCAACTGCCCTGTGATATTTTCCTGAATCTCATCGATGGTCTGAAATCTCTTCCCTTTTAATTTTTTCCCTTCTCTGTTTTGGGGAAAGCCAGAAGTCATAGGGCACCAAATCTGGGCTATAGGGGGACTGAGTCACCTGAGTGATTTAATGTATCACAAAAAAACTCTGCACAAGATAGGATGCATGAGTGGGTGCATTGTTGTGATGAAGCTGCCAATCACCTGTTGGCCACAGCTGTGGACTTCTGAATCATCCAAACAGTTTCCGGGGAGGAATGTTCATGCGTAATGCAGAATTAGATGCAGATTCATTGCTCTACTTGTTCACTCATTTTGCATGTGACAGCCACACAGTACACATGCTCACTCAATGATGTCTACTGCCCCACTGACTAGTGCAGTGAAGTCATCATTGTTCACGCATGCACATTCAAGTCCACTCTCCTTGGCTGCCAGGTTACATCAAAGTTGCACAAACCATTCTCATTATATTAAGAATGGCTGGACTTTTTCTGGGTTTGTGTGTATGTGTATACATATATGTATAAATAATTATTCACTCGTTCAAGAAATTACTGAGCATTTTCTGTGTGCTAGGCACATAGGTAGATAATGTGTATGGTGCCTTTTTTAAAAAAAAAAAAGAAAGACCCAAGTCCTGCTGTCAAGGAGATTAAACTCTAGTGGGTAAAGGAAGACATAGAACAAATAACCATCACACAACATGATACAGGAGAGTGAGAAATAAAGTAGGAGGGGACTAGAAAATGCAAAGGCTGCTTGTGTCAGTTTGAAGACTGATCTGTAAACACCTCTAGGGTGGAAAACTCAAGAAAGTCTGATTCATGTTCAAAAATTACGTTAGGGGTATCTCTCGTCAACACACCTTGCTCTGCAAGACACCTACACCTCCCCTCAACCTCAATTCAGACACCTAGACTGCAGAGGATCATCAGAAAACACTGGGTCTTTTGCTCAATCATCCATAGATATGTTTTTGCACCATGGGAGCAGTTTCAGTGGGCTGTGAATTCCACTTTTGAGAACTCCATTAACTGACACAGCTCTCATAGAAGGTTTAAGTAAAACATGTTAAAATAAATGATAAAATGATTCAAATGAGCATTTAATAACCAAAAGCAATCTAGGCATTACTATTTAATATATCCAATTATATCTGCCAGTTATTCCCAATCATTTCTCAATAAAGTAAAAGAAAAATATTTAAGTCTCAAGTTTATTCTTTAAAGGAAAGAAACAATGGGATATCTCATTATGTGAACAAGAAAAGGATATGACCATATGACCATATGCAATATTTCACCCATGTAAGTTGCTTTATATACATTTAATGCTCCTAGGGAAGCTCATGTGGTCCCCATATACCTGCTAGGGGTGTATCTTCTTGGCCAACCTTCTCCCCACTACTACCACCGCCATTCCACAGAAAGTCCATCTGGCAGAGACACTGATTTTCAAACCCTTTTTGAACCTCTCTATTTTAAACTTTTTACTATTGATCACTGCTAACTTCTTAAAATAGTTAAACCTTAGACTCCAAGATGCTGAGTTAACATGAGTCACTTTCCGCTCTTTATTCTCTTCTTTATTCTCTCCTATGGAAAATCCCCACCAACCTATTTCCCCCTCACCACCCAGGGCCCCAGGGCTCGCTCTGTTCAGGTGCTTTGTCTGGGTGTTGATGCCATTCATATCCAAGGGTCGACTACCACCGGCTACCACAGAGACTACCACACTTTGTCTCTATGGCCCTAACGTTTTCTCCCTGGCCTTATTTAACTTACACTCTGTTATCTCAAACAAAATATTACCACTATCTCAATGCTTTTTGGAAGACCTACCATAAATAGTTTCTAGCAGCCTTCACATTTAAAGTATTTATAGTTGTCAAGAGGGCCAGATATGTACTTATGAAATGACTTCCAGACTATAATAAAACATAAGTTTTTCATTTTTTCTATAAAAATCATTTTATAGATCTGCTATTATATAGATCTCTTTTCTACTTTGCTAACTATTCCCATTCTTACTACTTTGTCAAAATCAAAGTCAACCCACAATTCACAAAATATTTTTGCTTTTTAGGGGATTTTAATTCCTAAGCTCTCTAAATACTTATTTCACATTTTTACTGTGCCAGCATTTTACTCCCCTCCAAAATCATGCCAGTGCCAAATACATGAGGTTAGAAGTCACGAGAGTGCTTATGAAGGCAGAGGGGCTAGTGGAAGTGGCCAGAAAGGGGCCCAAGGGTGGAGATTGGAGCTGCTGGTTATGTTCAGTTTCTTATATGGGTGCTGATTAGATGAACATTTTCTGTTTGTGAAAGTTCGTAAAGATGGTTACCATAATTTGTTAACTTTTGTTACTTAAAACATTTGAAAATGTTTAAAAGAAAACCAACCTACTAAAATCATCCCGAAATCTACATTTATTCTGTTTCTCCTCTCAGCCTACATTTCCATGCTACTCACAAATTTAACAAATTTAAAAAAATAATCAGTTCATTATAAAAGATCTAAGAGGATGATTACTTTTATCATTGATTTATTCTGTCTGTGCCACCACTTTTATGTTTCTAGATGGGTAAACAATATTAATATTGTTTAAGCAAAGTGACTTGTCTTTGAGTTCTTCCCCTTGATTAGCTTCCCAACATCCTGCTATGTCACGTGATCTGATTAGAGGATTCTGCAAAAGCCTCTGATGTGTTTGCGATTGAATTTGTTTTGGATGAGAGAAAGCAGAGCTCTCAAGCATTGTGCTGTAGCACTGTAGTGACTCCTTTAATTAGTACAGTTTACGGAACTCACATGGGTAACGGCCTCCCTACTGAGTGTGATTAATAGACTTCAACCACTAATACCTACTCATCCTGGTGCTTCTTCATACCAGAGAGAAATCGAAGGGTCATTAAAAATGGGATTTTGTTATGAGGTCTTTTATGAACCCAACTGTATTTGCTGTACCTCTTATGCATGTACATATACCCTGTGTACACCCACCCTGTGTATACACACCACATACAAATACACCCCCATGTGCACACCACACACATACACACTGTGCCTCTTCTGGAAAGAGCTACAATATTTCAAGTAGCTGGGGCAATGCATGTGAAAAGCAAAGAACAATGGATTAAAGAATTAGAATGATAAACTATTCAGTTCTAAATAACTAGTTTTTGTACAGCATGTTTTTCAATGGTATTCAGATTAAGAGGAAAAATCCAAACCAAGACTGGCATTTTCCACAAAATCAGCTAAAATAGAATACATGAGCAACAGAAAAGGATGCCATCATATATTTCTCCCTTCAGTACTGACAGACTCAATTTGGCAAACATTAGCATTCACTGAGTGCTTGGGTGGGCTGGGCCCTGTGCAAGACTCACACAAATAAACCTAACAAGATCAAAACACAAGATGTCTTTAAGGATGTGATTTAAGTCAAGGATATGAGGAAGTAGATGATCCTAGATTATCTAGGGGACCACAAGTGCAATCACACATATCTTGAGAAGATAGACACGTGGACATGAAGACAGACAGAGAAGGCAATACGTAGAAAGAGATGTGGCCACAAGCCAGAGAATCCTGACAGGCCCCAAAAGCTGGGAGAGACAAGGAAGGCATTCTCCTCAGAGCCCAGAAAGGGAGTAAGGTCCTGCTGACACCTTCATTTCAGCTTAGAGAAACCGTCTTCAGACTCTGGCTTCCGGAACTGTCAGAGAATAAATTTCTGTCGGAGAATAAATTTTTTAGCCACTCAGCTAGAGTAATTTGTTACAGTAATGACAGGGAACTAATACAATGGATTAGGTTACAACTTGAAGAATAAATATGTACTTTGCTGAAACCTACTGATTCAAAAAAAATATTGAGACAGTCAATGGAACTTTCTAAGTATTAGTCACACAGTAGTATACGAACTCTAAAACCATGGACCAGAGTGCCTTCTGTGGACATCCGGTGGCCCTCCAGAGAAATGATTCAGAGCCTGGCAGCCCTCCCATCAACAAGCCGTGATTCAGAACAACTTATTTAAACTTTCCAAGCCTCAGTCTCTTCATCTTTACAATAAAGGCCATAACAATTTCTATTATGATGATTAAACAAATTAATGAATACAAAGCACTTAGAACTGTAGTAATTGTTCCATGGGGGTTAGATGTTTTTATTCTTCTTATTATTAATATTGTTATTATTACTCTTCATTCCCAGTACCTTTTGCAGCAAATATCTTCAGAGGACCAGCTACTACTTCCACGGAGCGATTCATAAATTTGCACTGATAAATAATTAAGAAGTAACACAGTTATATTTCAGATACCTTTGAAAAGGCAGTTAGCACTGCGGCGTGGGCCTGGGCCGAGACCCGACGGATGGCAGACGGTAGACAGGCCTGAGGACACGACCGACTGCACTAGTTTTGCAGTCACCTTCACTCGAGTCGCTGTGACTTCTCCTCCCCAGCGGTCATGGGAACTGGAAACTGACCCTCTGGCCTTAAGCTAGACCCCTCCCAAAACTGTTGTTTGGTTCTTTTGTTGACAAGTGGGAAGATGTCTGTGAGTGATTAGAAAAGTATATGATTACATGTTTAAAGGGAAAAGAGAAACAACAGGTTGATTGGAAAATAGTCCAATTTTGAGTTTTGTTATGCTTCTATGGGAAGAAAAGCAAAATTACAATTAAAATGCACTGAAGAAAAAATGTTTTCTCTCTGATTTTTGAGTTGGGGGTTGAGAGGCCAGTTATCTGGCGTGGCCCCGTTCCCCAAACCCAGTATTTCTCTGCTCATCGGACTGACAAAGTTCCTGCCCAGAACTGGGACTCTTTCCAGGGAAGACCAGCCAGTCCCCCCAGTTTATGTTGCCCATGTAATGGGACAGACTTAAAATGCCTTATATTTGTTTTCTAGGGCGGCTCTACCAAAGTATTGTAACCTGGGTGGCTTAAACTAACCATTTTTTTCTCTCACAGTTTTTAAGGCCAGAAATCCAAAAACCAGGTGTCAGTAGAGCTATACTCCCTCTAAAGTCCACAGGGGAGACTCCTTCCTTGCCTCTTCCAGCTTCCCGTGTTTGCCGGCAGTCCTGGCACCAGCTGGCTTGTAGGTTATCCCCCTGGTCTCTGCCTCTGTCCTCACGTGGCCGTCTTCTCCCTGTGTGTTTCTGTCTTCTCTGGTTATAAGGACACCAGTCACATTGGATCAGGACACACCCTAATGACTTCATCTTATCTTCATTAAAACAGCAAAGGCTATTTTCCAATAAAGCCACATTCACAGATAACAGATGTTAGGATTTAAGCCTATCTTTTGAGGGGACACAATCCAACCTATAGCCTGCCAAACTGCCCCACACCTCTAGCCCCACATTTCCCAACTAGCTCCCCCCAGAACTGTGCAGAAAGAACACTGGAGGAAATTTTTCTCTAACCTGGGAGATTTCATTCCTCAAAGAGCCTTTCTCTTGGACTCCAATCAGAGCAAGATGTCAATATCAATATCCACATTAGTCCCATAGTGATGGATTTCCATGTAGGTCACAGGTGACAAACACAAGGCCCATGGGTCAAATCCAGCCCTCCACCTTGTTTTATCCAGTCTGGCACCTTGTTTCTACCCAATGGCAGTGCGAAGCTCTCACTTAACTATTAAGAAGTAGTTACATTTATACAGTCTTAAAATTACATTCGGCCCTTTGAAGACCCGCGAGGCCAATGTGGCCCCCGGTGAAAATGAGTCTGACACCCCTGGTCTAGTTGCTCAGGGCTCCTGTGTGCCCCACCCAGGCTGTTTTCCATGGTGAAGAAAACCCTCTCACTTGGCTGAAGCCTCCCTCCCACCATGTATTGACTGCAGGCTCTAGAGACTGAGTTGTGCTGGAAATGGTCTTTGTGAAAATCTGCACCACTACCTGCTCCTCAACCATTGCCCGGAACAACTCTGCCTGTGCCCTCCAGCACAGTTCCATGGAAGTCAACCTCCAGGCCACAGCAGGAGCTAAACACTAAAATTCAGCTTTGCACATCAACCACAAAGTTTCAACCACAAAGCTTTTAAAAATACAGAGATCTTTGATCCATCCAAAACCCAACCTTTATAAATTGCTGGAGCACATATATTTTTGAAAAGTTCCATTGGTTATTTCTATAAATATCCAAGACTCCATCCTCCTGAAGACCAGCTACCCAAGTGGAGAGCCCACCTCTCACAAGACTGCTCCATGTCACAGATTCCTCTCTGGGGGACACAGGCCAGATGACTTTCCCATGACGTCAGCCCACCCAGTCTATGGCACTGGGTACACACCAGAATCCTAGTCAAACTATGTCCCAATGTCCTTAATGACATCAGGCCCCCCAACTGGCAGTGTATGTGCACCAAGGACACTTGGGCTGTACCTTCCTGCGGGCACACTGATGCAGAGCAGCCACACATGGGCCAGTTTGACACCTGGACAGATTCACCTGGTAGGATCATATAGCATAGAGTGAAGAATGTATAGAATGGAAACATGACAACCAGCCCATTTCTGGAATGCTCTGGGCATGAAATGAGATATGAAAAGGAAGCAAAAGCAGTAGACTATATTAAGCAAGTGTTAGGCTAGAGACACATTGTTGAGGAATTACTGGCAGGATGTAAAGACTGGCCACCTGTAAGAAGCAAGACAACAGAGAAAGACAGAGAGAGAGACAGAGAGACCAACTGAAATATGAAAGTCCAAAAGTAAAGCTGATAGTGGTAAAGAGGATTAGTTTGAATTTAGACATATTAAATTTAATTGTGGAACTTTGAAATGTGGAAAGTGAAAAAATATGATTCAGGAACTCAGGAATTGGACCTGGGCTTTTAACAATATTTGAAAATAATCCACAAGAAATATTAAGTACAGCTAAAACTTCTAAGGAAAATAAAACACATAGAAACCAGGTCAGGTCCAGATATCCACTTGGAGGTCATAAAGTTCGGTATTTGAACAAGAAGTAAAATCATGAGATAGATCAGAAAGGCTAGTAAATGGAGTTCCAAAGGCTTTCATGCTTCAGTCCAGGAAGAAGAAAGAAATGGGGCACCATGAGTGGTCAGTGATTTTGACAGATGTATTGACTAGCCTGCCATACCGCGACATGAACCTGGTTTTGTTCTGAAAGGCATATTAAAAACAGACTCATGGATAGAGAGCAGGCGGACGGCTCCGGTGGGGGAGGAGGTTGGGAGTGGAGGGATCAAGCAAAACGGAAAAAGGACTCATGGACACAGACAACAATGGGGTGACTGCGGGGGGAGGGAGTCTAAAGGGGATAAATGGTAGTGGGAAAATACAATGAATAATAAACTATTAAAAAAATAATTTATTTATCTCTGACATTGATACCACAATTCAAATACATCTTATACTGCACACTCAGTATCTCCTGCTGTGGGTAAACAGATCTTCGACTTTTTTTGTTTGCTTGTTTTTAGGCCAAACTCTGCATCAGAACATTCCAGGTAAATGGGTATTAAATCAGAATGAAGTGGGGAGAAATATAGAAAAAGGGTTTTACGGTTGTACAGTTGGCGGGGAAAGCTTATTCAGGGATTCCAGGGTACTGACCTCACTTTTTTAATAAAAATGAGGATGAGCTTTGAAGAGTCTAGTTTGAGTCAGGAAATGAGAGCATTCAACATTTATAACCAGTTCTTCAAAATAACATAAAGATTGTTTGTGTTCATTCTTCAAGGGTGAGGAATTAAATCTTGAGTGTAAATTAATAATGATAATCATAAACTCACTAGGTCCCAGCCATTGTTCTAAGCATTTTTCATGCATTCACATCTTCTTATAATATTATTATGTAGGAATTGTTATAATCTCTGTTTTACAAAGTAGAGAAAGAAGCCCAGAGAGGTTTAGTGATCTGTGTAATGTTTCACAGCAAACGAACAGTAGGCCTAGGACTCACACAGGCCACCTGGCTCCATGGCCTCTGCTGCTGACCAGGAGATCGGTGTTCAGAAAGGGCCGAACCTCCTGGTCTAGAGAGGCTCCCTTTATGGTCATGGCTGGTATGGACCTTGCCAGGTGCTCTAGGGCACTCAGCACTGCCCCTGCTTCAGCTCTACATGGCCGCCTTCCTCCGAGCAAATGGTAAACACTTGTCTAATTTAATGATGAACTTAATTTAACCTTGCAGTGGAGGGTGGTGTTTCTGAGCACTGCTCTTCCCAGACCAGCCCCTTTCCCTTTGAGGTCAGCACCGGCATTGTCCTGAGAACGCAGGCACACACACACCTTCAACATTTCCTCTTTCTCTTTCACTCTTGCTCCACAAACTTGACTTCAGAGGTTCAACATCCACCCCGCTTTCTTCCTTCCTAGGTGGAGCACCAGGTGGAGCCACACCCTCTTTATTACCTTCCTAAATGCCACTAGCTGCCCTTCCCTCTCCCTATTTCAGTCCTTCCATAATCTTCTTTCAGAGCAATCTTACTAAATAGTATACCTTGTCACATTCTCCTCCTCAAAAATCTGCAGGAAAGCTCCACCGGAAAACACCCATTTCGGCAGGGCGTGCGCAGTGCCACCTTCCCCTGAACTCTCATCGTTCTTAAGTCATATCCCTTCCACACTGGTCACTTTCCCTTGCTTTGTGGCTACTGATAGGTAATTGTGCCTCCCCAGGTAGATTAGAAATTAATCCAAATTTATCTTTTTATCCAGGAAATTTAGCAGTTTCCTATGCTTTAGGTACCTTGTTATTTCATATATAGTTTACACTGGCATTGTCCATTCTATTCTTGGATTTTGACAGATGTATAATGAAATGTACCCGCCATTACTGTATACAGAGTAGTACCACTACTCTAAATATCCTCTGTGTTCCACCTACTCACCCTCCACACCCCACCACCCAACTGCTGAAGCCACTGATCTGTTTACTGTCTTCATAGTTCTGCCTTTTCCAGAATGTCATTCAGTGGAGTCATATACTATGGAGTCTTTTCATATTGGCTTATTTTACTTAGTAATAGGCAGTTAAGTCTCCTCCATGTGTGCAGCTGCAGATATAGTACTAAATAAAATATTACATTATTCTTGTGAGAGATGAAGCACAGTTACAACTTAGGGCCATCACAAGTACAATAGAATAAAATTCCCCTCACTCTTGGATAGCATATTATTAATGTTAAAGAAAATGTAACAGTAAGTTGTAACAGTGGGAAATCATAACACACCCCACCACTCTTCTGACATTGTTTCTATAAGTGCTGACTCTGACTACTATGTGGCTTTAGATAAACAGCATGTTTATGTAAGAATTGTGGGAACTGCTTTCAAAAGCTACAGATTCCAACCTTAAGGCATCCTAGCTCTGGGAAGTTTGCTGACCTTCAACTGTGGATCCAGGATGACGTGAAGCTGGGATGACATGAAGCCAGGTTGACTAAACCAGGATGACGCTCACCAGACCATCACTCGCCTTATTGGAATGAACTGTGCTCATCTGCACTCAGAGAACTTTGCAACCCCCTCCCTTGATCTCTTTGTTCTGTTCCCCTCTCCCTCCTTCTAAAAACCTCTGCCTCCACTGAGAGGTGGAGATGGGCTTTGAGACATGAGTACCCCATCTTCCCAGAAAAAGGGCTTTGAGACATGACTCCCCCACCTTCCAGGTGGCCAGCACCTGAAAATAAACCACTTTCCTTTACATCAGCCCCTGTGTCAGCTTTCATAGTGACAGGCAGCTGGACCTGCTTTGGTTACAAAAAAGAAACATCCTAGCATGGTCTGTAATGAAAATCAAATTTCTCTGAAGAAAGCTTTATAGTAATGTCAATTAATACCACTTAGTCTGAAAATATTATTTATCACATTATTTTTAAAAGTGGTTACTTGCCCTGGCCAGATAGCTCAGTTGATTAGAGCATCGTCCTGATACACCGAGGCTGCGAGTTGGATATTGGTCAGGGCACATACCGGAAGCAACCACTGAATGCATAACAAAGCGAAACAGCACCTCTCTCTCTCAAAGTGAATACATAACAAAATTAAAGTGGTTACTAGCATTTGGCATTTTTAAATGTCATGTGAGAAATATCAAGATTAATTTAGTGATACTCTCCCTGAGAAAATATTAGACAATTTAAGTAGACATTTATAATTAATAGCAAACATTCTAAAAATCACCCTTTTCTGTACTAAATTGTTGCTTTGTTTCACAAATTGTACTATGTATTCAAATCAACATAAATACGTTTATCAATGCCAAACTCTTTCTGTTATGTTTGAGTGACATTAAAAGATCATATGTCATAAGTCGGATTAATGCGGTGAGGTTTAAATGAAATATAGACTAAAACATATAATGCACACTCACTCTTTTATAGCTGTGATGGTTAATTTTATTTGGCAATTTGGCAAGAATATGGTGAGCAGTTGTTTGGTCAAACACTAGTCTAGATGTTGCTATAAATGTATTTTTAGACATGATTAGTACTTAAATCAGTAGACTAAGTAAAGCAAGTACTTTTCATAACATGGGCCTCATTCAATCAGAAGACCTTAAGAACAAAGAACGAGATTCCCTGAAGAAGAAGGAATTCCCCTCAAGACTGCAACATAGAAACCTTACCTAAGTATTTAGCCTTCAGATCCTAGACTGCAACATCAACTCTTACCTGAACTTCCAAGCAGCTGGTGTATTTTGCATTTAACAACCCCTACAATTAAATGAGCCAATTCCTTAAAATCAGACCCCTGCCCACCGCTTCTCTCTGGAGAATCCTAGCTATATATAATACTGCTCACTGTTCTTTTTTTTTCTGAAAGTTGAGATAAGGTATTTTCATTTTATATGTCAACAAATAGATCTTTCAAAAATAATACAAATACAGATCAATGAAAATTATGGAAAACATATTCCCCAATTTGAATTTGTGTCAATCAGTAATGGACACAAAAACAAATTCAAGGGTACTTTATTATTTTTTCCAACTCTATTAAAATATACAACACCATGTTAGTTTAAAGTATACTATATGATTTTATAAATATATACATTAATAAATGATTGCCACAATATGCCAACATCCATCATTCAAAGATAACTTATATATATTTAGCAGCAATTCCACTGCTGGAATTATACTTTAAGAACCTTGAAACACCAATTCAAAAGAACCTATGCACCCCAATGTTCATAGCAACACAATTCACAATAGCCAAGTACTGGAAGCAACCTAAATGCCCATCAGTAAATGAGTGGATCAAAAAACTACGGTATTTTTACACAATAGAATCCTATACAGCAGAAAGAAGAAGGAGCTTCTACTCTTCGTGACAGCATGGGTGGAATTGGAGAGTGTTATGCTAAGTGAAATAAGACTAGGCGGTGAAAGACAAATACCACATGATCTCATCTAAAAATGGAACCTAATCAACATAACAAACAAACAAACAAGAAAAATAGAACCAGAGACATTGAAATAAAGAACAAACTGACAGTAACCAGAGGGGAAGGGGGAAGGGATAACGGGGGAGAGAAGGGAAAAGGTCAAGTCAAGGAACATGTATAAAGGACTTATGGGCAAAGCCAAAGGGGGCTAGGAATGAGGGTGGGAGGTGGGGGTTAGTGGAGCAGGAGAGAGTGGTGGGGAGAAAATGGAGACAACTATACTTGAACAACAATAAAAAAATAAAATAAATGAAAACTAGATAGAAAACAAGGTAAATGAGATATATCTTCCAATTAAGATATATCTTGACTTGTAGCTTGTAGAAGAGAACTTTGTCAAAGAGTAACAGGATATCATTCACTGTCACTCTATCCAGTAAATTAATTGAGCTTATACTATATGAATATAATCCCAAAATTTTGTAGAACTCATAGAATCTGGTCTTATATCTATCTCATTTTTGAACATCTATAAATCTGAAATGCCTACCTCCCCAAGCACAAGTTATTTCTGCCCAGTTATTGTGATCTCCAGGTCACTTTCTTCAAGGTCATCTGTTGGCCATAATCATGATCATAGTAGCAGTTCTGATCCTAATTTTCTCAACAAAAAATTAAGAATAAAATGCCAACAAGGCAACCAAGACTTTACTAGACATTCTGCTACTCTGAGATAATATCTGAGTGGAGTTTCCTAGTACTGGTTCTTTTTCTACCATTTATGTATCTAGTATTAAGAAAGCACAGATAATCTGCTTGTGAGATGAAAGAATTACAGTGGTCTTGCTAACCCCTTCTCTATAACACTGCCTCTTCTGTAATGCTTACTCAAATGCTGGGCAGCATGATTCCATCTTGAAAAGCATGGATTCCTGCCCTGACCAGAGTGATTCAGTAGGTTGAGTATTTTCCTGCAAATCTAAATGTGTCTGGTTGAATTCCAGTTAGAGCACATGCCTACATTGCAGGTTTAGTACCTGGTTGGGGCACATAGGAGTGGCAAGCAATTGATATTCCTCTCACATTGATGTTTTTCTCCCTTCCTTCTCCAATCTCTCTCTCTCTCTCTCTAAAAAAATGGATTCCCATCTGTGATATGCCTTCTGGTTTCTTATATGGGAACATATCAAGGTTATTATAGACTTTGACATTTACCAGCTGTGTGACCTTTGAAAACCTACTTCTCTCATCTTCACTTTTCTTGCTTTTAAAATGCAAATTATGATGCTTCTTAAGTTCCTCCAAGAACTATTAAAGATGAAATGTGATGATAATGTATGTAAAATATTAAAAGCTCTACCATCATGATATACCACTTTTTTCCTTATTAAGTATTCCCAGACTCTACTCAAGTTTTATAGTTAAGTATCAAACACACCTAACATATCATTTTGAATTCTATATGCTTATTACCTGTAGTTTGTACATTGGTAGGTATCTGAGCTCCATGAATAGTCTGCTTAGGCTTCTTTTATGTTATTTTCACTTTAATTTATTAGAACTTCTACTCTGATTGTTTTGTCTGTATCATTTTTGTATTTTAATTCACAAGACGTGGATTTTCTGGACATTTGTTATTCTGACCATGATGATAGCTATCTTAATCCAAAGAAAATTTTTGACATAAAAATTCTGTAGAGATGCCTAAGTCCAATGCATATTGTAAGCATAAGGGGTAGTCTGTGCCCTTAAGGAACATTCAGTCAAATGGAAAAATAAGAATAATGATCCCTGAGAAAAATTTTTAAACATTTTTTTCTAGAACTAAGGTTTCTAAAGGATACCCTCTTTCTTGCCTTTTGCAGTCTATGGTTCGCCAATTCCAAGGATGATGTTAGAGGGCCATCAATAGAAGAACTCCCAAGTGTTATACATTAACATTCTAGAACAGCCCAAGGACCTACTACCTTAGTCTCATTTATTTTAGTACATTTTATTTTTTACAGCTGTTTTAGGTTCACAATAAAATTAAATGAAATGGGAGGATCCAAGATGGTGGAGGAGTGAGAAGCTACACTAACTTCATCTCAGGACCAATCTGGAATTATAACTAAGTTATAGGAAAATCATACTGAATAACCAACTGAACACTAGCTGGAGAGAAGCCTTATAACCATGAACAGAGAGAAGAAACCACTTCACCACAACAAGACTAGTAGGGAATGCAGAGGAGGCATGAGAGGGATGACTGGGCTCCCATGGATGGCAGCTGAAGTTCTGGAGGAATATTTCAGTGGTCAGGGTGTTCCCCCTGAGACTGTGGGGTCTAAACACCAAGCCGGCTCCCCAGCTCACAGCAACCCAGAAAGGAACCCAGATAACATCTAGCTGTGAAAAGCAGAAGGGTTCATGTCTACCAAGAAGAAAAGGCTGGAGACACAGAAAGCCTTTTAAAGAGCCAACACATGTAATTTCATTAGCAGTCACTTGCCCTGGGCTCTGGCAGAGCGGGGGCAAAGTGTACTTGAGATGCTTGAGGAGAGTCTGGGGTTGGTGGATCTTGGAAGAGAGCTGAAAGAACAGCTGCTAGGATCCCTGTGCTGAGTCATTCCCCATACTGCAGGAGCCATCTTTCTCAGACAGAACACTCCCATCCAAGTGGCATCAGCCTGAGCAGAAGTAAGAGTCCTGTCCTTAGGAATTAGTCTGCCCCACCATTTGGAGCTTAAGCTGGCTGCTGATGACAGCTTGATTAGTTTAATGACTAAGAAAAATAGAAAGAAGCAGCCAAAACAAGAAGACAAAGAAACAGAACTCAAATTAAAGAACAAGAGAATTCTTCAAAAGAACTACATGAAATAGAAGCAAGCAATTTATGAGAGTTTAGAGTAATGATTATAAGGATACTCAACAGCATGAAAAAAGACATAGAAACCATAAAAATGACCATTCAGAAATAAAGAATGCAATATCTGAAATAAATAATACACTGGAAGGAATAAACAGTAGGTTAGATGAAGCAGAGGAAGAAATCAGTGATTTGGAAGATAAGACAGAAAGAAACATCCCAGCAGAACAGCAAAAAGAAAAAATAATTTTTTTTTTTAAATGAGAAGAGAACAAGAAACATTTTGGACAATAATTTGCATCACATGAATACCAAGAGAAGAAAGAGTGCAAAGGATCAAGAACCTATTTGAATAAATAATAACCAAAAACTTCCATAACCTGAAGGAAAAAGACACACAAGTCTAGGAAGCTCAGAGAGTCTCAAACAAGCAGCATCCAAAGAGGCCTACACCGCGAGACACATCTTAATGAAAATGGCAAGGCTTAAAGACAAGAGAATCCTAAAAGCCACTGAAAAGCAAATAGTTACCTATAAGGAATCACCAATTAGACTGTCATCTGATTGCTCAACAGGCATGAAATATTCAAGGTGATGAAAAGTAAGGACATACAACCAAGGCTATTTTACCCAGTAAGGCTATCATTTAAAATTGAAGGAGAAATATGGAGCTTCCCAGACAAGAAAAGGCTAAAGGAGTTTGTTAACACTAAACCAGTATTGCAACAATTGTTAAAGGGATTGTTTTAAGAAGAAGAAAAAAGAAAGAAAGAGGGGAAAAAAAAAGGAAAACAGTCTAATGATAAAATGGCACTACATATGTACCTATCAATAATCACCTTAAATGTAAATGGCTTAAATGATCCAACCAAAAGATAGGGTAGCTGAGTGGATAAGAAAACAACACCTATACATATGCTGCCTCAAAGAGATCCATCTCAGATCAAAAGATACACACAGACTAAAGGTAAAGGGGTGGAAAATAGATATCATGCAAATGGAAAAGAGAAAAAGTTGGGACAGCAGTACTTATATCTTACGAAGTAGACTTTAACAACAAGGCTATAATAAAAGACAAAGAAGGGCATTACATAATGACAAAGGGAAAAATCCAACAAGAGGATATAACCCTAGTTAACATTTACACACCCAACATAGAAGCACCTAAATATATAAAGCAAATCTTGACAGACATAAAGGGAGAGATCAACAGAAACACAGAGTCAGGGATTTCAACACCTGACTGAACATATCAAATCTATTCAGTCTAATGTGTTGTTTAAGGCCACTGTCTCCTTTTTGATCTTCTGCCTGGAATGGGTATTTTACCCTAAAGCA
This sequence comes from Micronycteris hirsuta, assembly GCA_004026765.1. Classification (NCBI taxonomy): domain Eukaryota; kingdom Metazoa; phylum Chordata; class Mammalia; order Chiroptera; family Phyllostomidae; genus Micronycteris; species Micronycteris hirsuta. The sequence goes on along the minus strand of PVJI01010320.1, from coordinate 4,419 downwards.
ACAGAATACACATACTTTGCAAGAGCACATAGAATGTTTTCTAGAATAAAACACATTTCAGGACACAAAACAAGTCTCAATAAATTTAAGAGGCTGAAATTATATCAAGCACCTTCTCTGACCACGGGGCTGTGAAACTGGAAATCAACCACAAGAAGAACACTGAAAAACACATAAACACACAGAGGCTAAATAACATGGTATTAAACAATGAATGGGTCAACAAGGAGATCAAGGAAGAAATCAAAAGATACTTTGAAACAAATGAATGAGGACACAATAATCCAAAATCTGTGGAACACTGGAAAAGAATCCTAAAAGGGAAGTCTATGGCACTATAGACCCTTCTCAAAAACAAGAAAAAACTCAAATGAACGATCTAACTTTACACTAAAAGAAACTTGGGGGAAAAAAAACAATAAATAAAGCCCAAAGCGAGTAGAAGGAAGGTGATAATAAATATAAGAGCAGAAGTAATTGAAATAGAGTCTAAAAAATAACACAAACGATCAATGAATCCAAAAATTGGTTCTTTCAAAAGATAAGCAAGATTGACAAACTTTTAACCAGAGACATCAAGAAAAAAGAGAAAGAACCCAAATAAATGAAATCAGAAAAGAAAGAAGAAAAATAACAACTGACACCAAACAAATACAAAGGATTGTATGAAAATATTATTAACAACTATATGCCAATGAACTGGACTACCTGGATGAAATGGATAAGTTCCTAGAAACATACATCTTCCAAAACTAAATCAGAAAGAATCAGAGAATCTGAATAGACAGATGACACCTAGTAAAATTGAGGTAGTAATCAAAAAATTCCCAACAGAAAATAGGCCTGGATAGGAAGGTTTCACAGTTGATTTTACCAAACATTCTGAGAAGAGTTAACACCTCTATTTCTCAAACTATTTCATAAAATTCAAAGAGAGGGAAGGCTCCCAAACTCATTTTATGAGGCCAGCATTATCTTAATTCCAAAACCAAATAAAGTCATTATAAGGAAAAAAATCCAACAATGCATCAAAAAGATCACACACCATGATCAAGTCGGATTTATTCTGAGGATGCAAGGTAGGTACAACATTTGCAAATCAATACATTTGATTTTACTGATTTATATAAATGTGATTCACCACATAAAACGAAGGATTAAAACCACATAATCATATCAATAGATGCAGAAAAGGCATTTGATAAAATATAGCAACTATTTCTGATAAAAACTCAGCAAAGTGGGAATAGAGGGAACATACCTAAACATAATAAAGGCCACATATGACAAACCCACTACTGGCATCATACTCAACAGGAAAAAACTACAAGTGTCCCCTTAAGATCAGGAACAAGACAAGGATGTCTGCTTTCGCCTCCATTATTCACCACAGTACTGGAAGTCCTAGCTATAACAATCAGACAAGAAGAAGAAATAAAAGGCATCCAAATTGGGAAGGAAGAAGCTAAACTGTCATTATTTGCAGATGACATACATACTGTACATAGAGAACCCCAAAGATTCCACCAAGAAACAACAAGAACTGATAAATGAATTCAGCAAAGTAGCAGGATAAAAAATTAATATCCAGAAACCAGTTGCATTTTTCTATGCCAATAGTGAACAAACAGAAAGGAAATTTAAGAAAACAATGTTATTCACAATTACATCAAAAAGAATAAAATACCTAGGAATAAATCTAACCAAGGATGTAAAAGACCTGTACTTAGAAGATTATAAGACACTGAAGAAAATAGAAATAAGTGGAAGCACATATTGTGTTCATGGATAGGAATAATTAACATCATTAAAATATCCATATGACCCAAAGCAATCTATACATTCAATGCAATTTCTATTAAGATTCCAGTGACATATTTCACAGAACTAAAACAAATATTTCAAAAATTTATATGGAACCACAAAATGCCCTGCATAGCAACAATGGCACTGAGAAAGAACAAAGTTGGAAGAATCATGCTACCTAATAACAAACTGTACTATAAGGCCACAGTAATCAAAATAGCATAGTACTGGCATAAAAACAGATGCATAGATCAGTGGAACAGAATAGAGAGCCCAGAAATAAACCCAGAACTTTATAGTCAATTATTATTCAACAGAGGAAGCAAGGACATACAATAGGCTAGGGGTAGATTATTCAATAAGTGGTGTTGGGAAAATTGGATAGATACATGCAGACAAATGAAACTAGACCACCTTCTTACACCTCAAACAAGAATAAATTCAAAATGGATCAAAGATTGAAATGTTAAATCTTAAAACATAAAATCCTTGAATAAAACATAAGCAGCAAAATCTCAGACATTGCTCATAGCAATTTTTTATTGGATATATCTCCCCAGGTCAGCAAAACAAAAAAATAAATAAACAAACAAATGGGACTACATCAAACTAAAAAGTTTTTTGCACAGCAAAGGAAATCATCAACAAAATAAAAAGACAACCCACAGAATGGGAGCCCAAAAGCACCAATATATCTGATAAGAGGTTTTATCCAAAATTTATGAAGAACATACAAAACTCAACACAATAAAAACAAATAACCCAACCAAAAAGTTGGCAAAGGAACTGAATAGACACTTCTCCAAAGAGGACATACAGACGGCCAATAAACATGAAAAGATGCTCAATGTCACTAATCATCAGAGAAATGCAAATCAAAACCACAATGAGATACCATCCCACACCTGTCAGAATGCCTCTCCTCGATAGAGCAACAAACAACAAGTACTGGTAAGGAAATGAAGAAAAGGGAACACTTTTGCGTTGTTGGTGGGAATGCAGATTGATGCAGCTACTGTTGAAAGCAGTATGGAGGTACCTACCGTATGGAGGTACCTCAAAAAATTAAAAATTGATCTGTTTTTTGACCCAGAAATCCCACTTCTGGGAATATATCCAAAGGGACCCAAAACACTAATTTGAAAGAATATAAGGACTTCTATATTCATTGCAGCATTTTATAGTCACCGGGGTATAGAAGCAGCCCAAGAGTCCATCAATAGATGAATAGGTAAAAACAACTATGGGATATTTACACAATGTAATTCTACTCATCCATAAAAAAGAAGAAAATTTTACCCTTGGCAACAATATGGATGGACCTGGAGAACATAATACTAAATGAAAAGAGCCAATTAGAGAAACACAAATGATTTCACACATATGCAGAATCTAATGAATTAACTGAACTAACAAGGAAAATGGGGACAGACTCACAGATGGAGAGCAGGATGAAAGCTAGTAGAGGGGGAGTTTAGGGAGTAGAGTGATTGAGCAAAAGGAAAAAGGACTCATGGACATGGACTACAGACTGTGATTGCTGGGAGGAGGGGAGCATAAGGGGACTATATGATAAAAAAAAACAATAAAGATTAAATTAAAAAGAAAAAAATAAATGAAATGTACAGAGATTTCCCACATACTTCCTGCCCCCAAACACATAACCTCCCCTGTTATCAACAGTCCCCACCAGAATGGTATATTTCTTACAACTGATAAACTTAATTTTGACATATCATTATTACCCAGACTCTATGGTTTACATTAGGGTTCACTCTTGGTGGTATATATTCTTTGGGTTTGGATAAAGATATTAATGAAAACCAGGGGATGGAGAGATTCAAATATCTATTCTTGATTCATCTTTTCCTGAATTCCTCCAAATTCTACCTTCTCATTAGACCGTTAGAAAACTTTGAAAATGAGAACAAAATCACTGATCACTTTTATTTTTGCTATGTAAAATGTTTAATTGAAAGCACATAAAACTCTGAAAAGATTGTGCTCAATCATTTATAGGTAGTTCATATACAATTTCACTTTAAATTGAAGGAATGATTCTTGCAATAAAAGAAAGATTTCCATGACAAATGAACTAAAATAAGATTGACAGTTTACTCTGTGGATTTTCATTTTGTTCCTTTGCAAAAGTTTGAAGCTATGAGTTAAATAATACAAATTAAAAGCCTGTCATTTGTAATTTATTCACATGTAATTCCACTATGAACTCACTTATCTATCATATAATAACTTCCAACTTGAGAAAAGCATGGCAATTTCAGTCAGTTGAGTACAGCTAATTGCTATAATACTTTAAAAATAGATTTTTTATTATTTATCTTAGATTATGTTTGCTATTTAAATTTCATTTGTTTCATGGGAAGATATATCTCCTGAAATTGTTTTACTAATTATGACAATTTACATAATTGTCATAACTGATAATTATTTGTGTTAGAATGAATTAATTTTGAAAATGAATGTGTGAACAATGTGTACATGCCATATTTTCTAACTTTCTATATTGGTAAATATACTTACCAGTATAGACTTTACTTTAATAATGCCTAATATACTTTAGGCATTTACTAAATTATAATTTCAATCAGTAAA
>PVJI01010319.1:0-61127 GCA_004026765.1 Micronycteris hirsuta | reverse complement strand
GGATCATAGGGCTGCCAGAAGGACAAGAGGAACACCAAGAAATTGAACGTATTTTTGAACAGATAATGAAGGAGAACTTCCCAGATCTGGCAAAGGAAATAGGCTTCCTGGAATTCCAAGAAGCTCAGAGAACCCCAAAGAAGTGGGACCCAAAGAGGAACACACCAAGGCACATCATAATTACATTACCCAAGATTAAGAATAAGGAGAAAATCTTGCAAGCAGCAAGAGAAAAGGAGACAGTTACCTACAAAGGAATTCCCATAAGACTGTCAGTGAATTTCTCAAAGGAGACCTTCCAAGCAAGAAGGGGCTGGAGAGAAATATTTCAAATCATGAAAAGCAAGGACCTACAACCAAGAATACTCTATGCAGCAAAACTTTCATTTAGAATGGAAGGGCAGATAAAGTGCTTCTCAGATAAGGTCAAGTTCAAGGAGTACATCATCATGCAGCCTCTACTATATGAAATGTTAAAAGGTTTTATATAAGGACTCAGGAGCGAAGGCACTGAGGTCAGATCAGCTACCGGGAAACTCAGATCAGTCACAGCCAAGACGCTTGTGAGGTAAGCAAGCAAAATACAACCAGAGAAACAAAATACAACCAGAGACACTGAAGTTTAGAACATTCTGGCAGTAACCAGAGGGGAGGGGGAAAGGGAGAAGGGAGACAAGGGTATTCAGGAACTGCTATAAAGGACATATGGACAAAACCAAGGGGGAGGGTGGAAGCAAGGGAGGGAGGTGGGTTTGCCTGGGGTGGGGGTGGGGAGGGTAAATGCAGACAACTGTAACTGAACAACAATAAAATAATTTAAAAAAAAAAGCACAAAATAAAAATCCCCCCAGTGGTGGTTAAAAAAAACCCCAAAACCAAAACCAAAAAAAAAGTTTGGCATCATTAGTCATCAGGGACATGCAAATTAAAACCACCATAAGATATTACTGCACACACACCAATGTGGTTAGAATGTAAAAGACTGACCATACCGAGTTTTGACTAGGAACTCTCACACATCGCTACTGGGAAGGTAAAATTGTAAAACCACTTTGGAAAATAATTTGGGAATTTGTGACGTTAAATATACACCCACCACATGACTCAGCTATTCCTCTCTGAGGGTTTACACAAGAAAACGAAAACATGTTCACACAAAGACTTGTACATGAATGAATATTCAAAGCAGCTTTATTTGCAGGAGCCCAAATGTCCATCAACAGAAAAATGAATACACAAATTATCCAGAAAATATACTATTACTCAGCAATAAAAAGGAACACACTAGTGAAACATACAACAACATGTATTAACCTCAAATAGCTGTGTTGAGTGAAGGAAGTCAGACAAGAAGAGGACACTCATTTATAAAGAATTATAGAAGATATGAACTAATCCACAGTGATAGAAAGGAAATACCAAGGAGAGTTCCCTGGGGGTAGACGAGAAGAGAAGACAGAAAGATTACAAAGGGACATGAGGAAAATTGGTGGTGATGGGTATGTTCCTTTGCTCAATGGTGGTGATTGTGTCACAGACGTACACATATGTAAAAATGCATCCAATGATATACTTTAAAGGCACACATTGATTGTATATCAAATATACTTCCATAAAACTATTAAAAGAAAAAAAAACCAGCATTAAGGAAAAAGTAAGTATTCTAGGCCCACACTAGAAATTAAACATTGCCCTGCTCGATTATGGAGATGTAGGCACAGGCTCTTTTTACTGGTAACACAAGTCTGTCCCAAGACATTCTGTTCATTACCCAGGTCACAGTGCTGCCAGATCATAAAATACGGCAATGGCCTTTGGATTTAAAATAGGGGAAAATCACAATATTTACACACTCTTACTTTCTATTTGTAAATACAAATGATAATTTAATCAATTAATGTGCAGCAAGTCCCACATACCCACATTAATGGAGAGATAGCACAAATAGTCGGCAAAACCCCAGAAAATCCAAAAAGCATTTTCATTTGTTTTTGTAATTTAATACGTGGCTTTGTTTTGCAGAAGACATTCTTAGGCTTTGACTAACATTAAAATGAACAGTCATTTTTTTCCTATTTTATACTAGACCAGGAGCTAAGGAGTTCACAGATAGCAAGGGCAAATTACAATGCTGACATCAATGGTAGACACTGTGTTTTAAAAAGCATTCATACATACCCACCGATGCCACATATTTACAGGTCAACCCACCTGCTTCCCACCCACTCTTCTGAGATATCCCAAAGAGCTTTTCTGGGCCTCCCAATGCTTGTACGTCAATGTATAATGTGTGACAGCTTACCTATGCACATTAGAAAAGGTGGAAAAAGCAAAAGATTTAATGCTGAGGTTGTGTCTGTAAATTCTCAGCAATTACAGCACCAGAAAGGATGGACAGATAGGTGTGACGGGGCATACAGTTAGGTAGAAGAGAGCGAGCTGTTCAAGGGCACTGGGATTTCAGGTCAGATGCACACCAGGCCAGCAGAATATACTCTCCTTAGATGCTTTTAGGTCGGCACTAGAGAGATGCATCCTTCCAATCCTAAAGCCTTTATTAAGTATTTATTTGGGCACAGCAAATGCTGAGCACTAAAGGAAAAAATGAATCATGTATGTCCTTGTTCTGTAAAGTTCCTGATTCAAAAGGAGAGAGACAGACAGACAGACACAGACAACTGACATGGACATACTTAAAATTAAATTAATAACCATCAAGGATATATATTTCATTATCCTCCAAAACACATCCAATATTTAGGCTTAACTGTGTGGCCATGTGATGAGAGTATTAGAGAGACCACCCTCTGGGAGTTTTCAATCTAAGCAATAATGATGAGATTTCAAAAAAGGAAAATAACCCAAATAAATAAAATCAACTGTTGGTTATATATGCTAAAAAAGAGAGGCAAAGCAAACCAGTGGAAAGAAAATTAAACTAAATTCAAAGTTTTGCATTCACATACCAGTTCTGACACTATGTAGTCAAAGGCAAACTGCTTAATTTAAGCCTCAATTTCTTCATGTGGACCCTAATCTCATAGGGTATTGTAAAGATTAAATAAGACTATATGCATAAAAATTCATCAAAATACAAGCAAATCAAACCATTAATATATAAAAAGGATTATATACAATTACAAAGTGGGATTTATCCCAGGAATGCAATGTTGATTTAACATAAGACATATCTCGAAAGAAGATATGCAATGTAATGATCCACAGCATATGAAAAGATGTTCAACATCGTGAGTCATTAAGGAAATGCAAATCAAAACAATGAGAAACCACTTTACATCCTTTTTCTGTCAGCTACAATAAAAAAGGCGAATAAGTGTTGGAGAGTGTATAGAGAAACAGAAACCCTCCCAAATTGCTGGTGGGTATGTAAAATGGTGTCGCCACCTTGGAAAAGTTAGGCAGTTCCTCAAAATGCAAAACACAGAGCTATGCTATGGCCCAGCAATCCCACTACTAGGTCTACTCCCATAAATGTGTATACTGATGTTAACAGCAGCATCATGCACAAACTGCCACAATTTGGAAACAACGCAAGTGTCCATCAGCAGATGAACAGACAAACAAAAGGTGCTATATACACACAATGGAATATCATTCAGCCATAAAAAGGAGTAAAATTCTGATATATGCTATAACAGAGATGAAATCTGAAAATATTATGCTAAGTGAAATGAGCCAGACACAAAAGTAAAAATATTGTATGATTCCATTTATATGAAATGTCCAGAATAGGCAAATCCACAGGGACAGAATGTAGATTGGTGGTTGCCTGAGGCACTGCGGGGTGGGGGGGAGCAGAAGTGATTGTTAATGGGTGTGAGGTTTCTTTTTGGGGTGATAAAAATGTGTGGCGATGGTTGCTCACCTTGAGGGTGAATTTTATGGCAGGTAAATTATATCAATAAAGTTGTTATTTAAAAAGTATATATATGAAAACATGCACACTATAAAACTGCAAAGTAATATACAAACGCAAGGAGTTATTATGAAACAAATAAACGGCTGTGGATTGTGAAGTCATTAAGGCTAGACAAAGTAGCAATTAAATCAGCCAATTCACTAATCCTCAAAAATCTGGTCTGCAGGCATGGGAGGTGCCCAGATTGCCATGTATTTTTCATTTTAATGTATTTTTGCATTTTACTGTATGTTTCTCTTGACCTTAGGGTACATTTGTAGTAATTCCCTTTCATCTTTGACCAATAACGATGTATTAAAGATGTGTGGGGAAGGGAACAAAATCCCACAGAAACCTAACCTATCCCCAAGTGTAAGAAGTTTGTATCTGTCATAGTAAAAACAACATTTTTATTCTAATCATGCCCATCAACTCTTGCTTCCATTACTGCAATAGCTTAACAGTTCTCATTTTTCTCCTCAACTCCTAGTATATTTTTTAATAGCAGAGAAAGTCTTTTAAAAAGTGCGTCAGGTATGTCACTTTTCTGGGCCCTTGAGTGACTATTCCTTTCACATTTTTGAACACATATCTCAGGTTAAGTATATGCTTATGAATATTAAATCCCCACAATTTGTAACATAGTGCTGGTACATCACCTAGAAATCAATAAACATTTCTTGAAGTCAATTTATTGCCATATAAGACTTGAAAGGTAAAATCAGAAAGAGATTCCTTCTGTCTACAAGCTGCCAGTAAACGCTCTGGATGTGGGCTGTAGTGCCTTCACTCCACCCTTCCAGTAAAGCATTATGCTGCTTAAGGATCTTAGGTCTTTTGCAGGTGCCTTCTCAACAAACCTTTAGGTTCCCTAAAGTCAAGGACCACTTTTCTCCATTATTTTCTCCAAGATACCCAGATGACAGATGAGCAAGCAACACAGGGCAGGTGTAGATACTGTCAGAGATGATGGTTGCCAAAATGAAAGGGGGCATAAGTCAGGCAGAGAGGGAAAAAAACCTTGGATTCCAGTAGAATTCACGCTGCTAGCTAGTTATCTCATGCTTCCCTCCTCAACACCCCCCCTCTATGCCTTCCTGAAGCTGCAGGTTCCTAGCCTCTGAGTCAGTAATCTTTCTGCTCTAGCCAAATTACTTTCTAATCTTGTAGCTTTCATATAAAAGGCTCTCCAGGAGATTGATGATGACAGACTGGGAAGCCACACCGATGAACAGGCTCCTCTTCTAATTACCAGCAGGGAGGGAGGGCAACCCATTCATGGGAAGAAAGACAAGGAGCTAAGGTGTATTCAGAAGGGGGCAATTCCAACAGCTGGTAAGAGCTGTCAAAACAGTGTATCCCAGGGGAACACAGGTCCAGGGAGGGAGAGGAGAGATGCCTCCCTTATCATCCTCCTTGCTCTTCCTCACAAGTATGTGGTGGGGTTAAAGTCCAATAGCTGGAAAGAATGAAAGTGCTGTGCAGAATAAAAGCACTGGAGGAATGCTTGGCACTGCGAGGATTATTATATTACAATACATGAATCCTCATCCTATGGCTGGCTCGGTTCCTGGTTCTTGTAATGGCACCCATATAAAACTCACCAAGTATTTGATCACAAAGATAGCACATGAAATGAAGCAGACTCCCAGTGAAGAGGCAATGGCAGATCACCAGCAGGGATAGACGGAGAGAGAGCATTAGTTTTGCATCTGCCTATACTTTCCTCGGTTGAAGAAAAGAGTTTTAAAATGACCATTTTTGGAGATTCTTTTCTCTACCATCTCTAGGTACCTTCCCATCCTTTTACTCATTCTGTGCTTCCTATTCTATTAAGCACCATTTCTTAGACTCTCTCCAGAAAACACACACAATTCCCCTATTGGGAGTGCACTTTTCCAAAGTGGCCAAGTTCACAGGGCTCCCAAGCACCTCAACCTCCAATGTAAATAATCAAGGTGAGAGAGGCAAGACCATGAGAGGAAAACAAAGCTTGGAGCCCTAGATCACCAAGAAGGCTGGTACAGAGAAGGTAGGGCTAGAGTGGTAAAAGAAAGAGATTTCACCCAAGCTCCTCTCCTTCAGTAAGTACAGGGAAGTTATTTCTGAGAACAGGACTGTGGGAGCTCTGCATGATTAAGAGTGCTAGACCAGGCCTGGCCAGGGGGCTTGATTGGAGCTTGTCCAGATACTCCAAGGTTGCCGTTTGATCCCTGGTCAAGGCGCACACAAGAATCAACCAGTGAATGTGTGGATAAGTGGAACAACAAATCAATATTTCTCTCTCTCTCAAATCAATCAATAAAAAAATTTTAAAAATTTAAAAAAAAAAAAAAAAAAAAAAAAAAGAGTGCTAAACTAGGGCCAAATCAGAGCCTTCATCAAGCAAGGAGAAGAGCCCAGGATTTGGAGTCAGAGACCTAAATTCACTGCTAATGTGATTCAAAGTCTCTACTCCTATGAGCCTTGGTTTTCTCATCTAGAAAGAACAATAACTATAATAAGTGAATATCAGAATGGCTATCAAAGCACAAGTCAAGTGCTGGACAAATGCTAGTTATTATGGCTTTCCCCTGACTGCCCTCTATATGCTTTTATGGCCAGAAGTAATACCGTGTGAGAGAACAAGGGAGTGTTAGACTTGGGTTTCCCTAACTTGCAAGAACCTTCAACCACTCAATATTTGAAAACTAGCTGATGGAAGTTATTGGGAAGACGCCCACTGGAGATTTCAATAAACTATTTTAGGGTACTAGCTGGCATTCCTTAAAGGCTACGGAGTCCGGCCGCAGGTACTATGGGGGTATTCATAGATGAAAGAAACACATGAAAAGATAGGCAGATGTCATACAAAAATCAACAGAGACCTACAGGGTGAGAGATACAGGAAAAAGAAAAAACCTGAATCAAGGAGAATTAACCAGGAAGACTTCACTAGTCAAGTAAGTTCTAAACTGGTATTTGAAGGAGAGGAGGGACAAACATTAATGATAAAGAAGTTAAGTAATTGTGGCAAACTGAATTTTCCAAAAGTAACTGCCAACAACACTGCATTTGCCATCCTTCCTGCTCTCCTGGAACCTTCCATTTCCAATGAAGAGGTGGAGCATATTCCCCTCCCCGACCCTGGTCAGGCCTTTATGATGCCCTCAACTGGTAATAGTAAAGCAGAAGCGACACTAGGTGACCACTTATAAAAAGGATGCAGCTTCTTCAAATGTCTGGGGATGCTTGTTCTGGGGGCTTCAGTCACCTCGGAAGGACTCTGGAGTCCAGCTACCCTGAGGAAACCCATGTGGAAACAGCATCTGGAGGTTCCAGAGAGAGACAGACAGAGATAGACTGCGGCAGCAGATAACTTGAACAACACTGACCTGTGCAAAGCCTCAATGATCACGGTGGGCATGTCACATCTAGGGGATGGGGGCCTGGCTTGTCCAATTTGAGATAAGATATGATGTAATAATGAGGTAATAATAATAGCTAACATGTATTGAACTCTTAACGATGGCAGGTATTTTGCTAAGCATTTTATATGTATTATTTTTATTTTATCTTAGCAAGAATCCTGTGAGAAAAATATAATTTTAGCCATTTTAGAAAGGAAGAAACTGAGGCTTAGAAGGGTGGAAGAATAGGAAATCCAGGTCTATTTGGCACAAAAGTCGTACTCCTAACAACATGGTGGTGACTAGAACCTTAAAGAAGTGACCAAGGTTCCACAGATTAAATAATATTAGAGTTCAATGGATCTCAGAGATCAAATCCAACTTTCCCACTTTGCAACTGATGAAACTGGGCCTACTGAGGACTACTGCGGTTAAGCAAGTTAGCTTAAAACTGTACCCATTCCTCAATGATAAAAAGACAAATAATCCAAACAAAAAAATGAGCAAGTCTGAATAGACATTTCTAAAGAAGATATGCACATGGCTAATAAGCACATGAAAAGATGCTTAGCTTCATTAGTCATTAGGAAATGCAAATCAAAACTACAAGATACCACTTCACACTCACAATGATGGTTATAATTGAAAAGACAATAACAAGTATCGATGAAGATGTGAAGAAACTGGACCCTCACAGATTGCTGGTGAGAATGTAAAATGGCCTTAGAAAACAGTTTGGCAGTTCCTCAAAATGCTAAACACTGAGCTACCATATGATCCACCAATTCCCTTCCTAGCTATATACCCAAGAGAACTGAAAACACATCTACACAAAACTCACACACAAATGTTCATACAGCTAATGCCAAGAAGTGGAAACAACCCTAATGCCCACCAACTGACAAATGGATAGGCAGAAGGTGGCATATCCACACAAGGAGATATTATTCCATCATAAAAAGGAACAAAGTACTGACACACATGCCACAACATGCATGAACCTTGAAAATATGCTAAGTGAAAGATTCCATCTAGATGAAATGTCCAGAATAGGTAAATCCATAGAAACAGAAAGTAGAGTAGTGGTGGCCTAGGACTGGGAGAGGAGCAATGGGAATGACTGCTAATGGGTACAAGGTTTATTATTGGGATGACGAAAATTTTCTAGAATTACATAGTAGGGATGGTTGCACAATTCTGTGAATATACTAAAAACTGCTGGGGACTTCTGGTCAAGATGGTGGAGTTTGTAAATGCTGTGCTCACCACTTCCACGACTGCATCAAAATCACAACTAAATTACAATACTACCCTTGAGACAACCTGAAGATTAGCTAAACAAAACTCCTATAACTAAGGACATAAAGAAGAAATCACGTTGAGACTTGTTTGGAGGGGCAGAGACGTGAAACAGGCTGGTTCCATACCTACATGTGGTGGCTAAGAATTGGGAAGGATGTCTTGGCAGTGGAGGTCACCACTAAGGAACAAGGGGTCCCAATGCCACACCTGGCTCCCAGCCCACAGCACTGGTGCTGGGAGAAGGAGCCCCCACAACATCTGGCTATGAAAATCAGCAGGATTCCACTCTGACCAGTGTGGCTCAGTTGGCTGGGCATTGTCCACAAAGCAGTCAGTTCCATTCCCCACGAGGGCACATGCCTGGGTTGTAGGTTTGGTTCCGGGTTGGGGTGTGTACGAGAAGCAGCCGATCGATGTTTCTCTCTCTCTCTCTTTCTCTCTCTCACATCAATGTTTCTCTCCCCCTCTTTCTCCTTTCCCCTCTATAAAAATAAGTAAATAAAATCTTAAAAAAAAAAAAAAAAAAGAAAATCAGCAGGACTCCGTCCATATCGGTGAAGTGGAAAGATGCTACAGAACCAGGAGCCCTCATAAAGGGCCTAAGCACAGACTCACTCACCTCCAAACACTTGCCCTAAGCTCCAGAAAAGGGACAGCAATTGGAAAAGTGCCAGGGATAGAAGGGGAGGAAGTAAATTGTCTGGTTTCAGGGGGACAGCTGGAAGGGCAGCTCTTTCTTGGAAAAAGCACCTGGCTGGCGCCATTGTTCCTTTGCTGAATCCTCTTCTCGAAAGCCTACAATTGCAGGCGGATGCCATGTATGAATTTCCATTAACCTTCCTAACACTTCTCCCACCCAACTCTAGTAGTCTCTGAGACAGCCAATTCACGTGCCCCGCTCCTAGCTCTTTCACAGGCGAATTTATACAAGAGATCAGTCTGGACCCACATTGCGTACTTTCCTAAAATCTCTCAAGGTCCACAAATCACAAACAAGCAGTGGCTGGCCCTGACATTCCCTGTACCTGTTGCTAAGCGCTAGGGGCAGCAAACCTCAGTTGACAGCATACACACTCTCAAGTGCCTCCAAGCCCAGCACAGGCAACCACCAACTGCAGATTGCTTGGTAACTCTTCCAGGTAGTCCTGGGCCAGACACAGGCAGTGGCTGATCTTGGCCTGCACTGGAGTCCCTCCCAAGGTCCCAGAACCAATATACCTCATGGACAGCTTCAGAGCACACCAGAGAACTACCCCATCAGTGCCACAAATGATACACCCAAAGGATGGACTCAGCAGGCAAAAAGTCCTGCTAAAGCAAATCCCACTCAGTGGGGTCAGCCCCTGTACAACAGCTTGTCCATTACAGTCAGAGCCAGTCCTCACAGCCAGTCAGCCTGAGGTCAATCCCACCTACTGACGTGCTAGCATCAATAAAGGCTCAACTACAACAGGAGGGCACACACAGTCCCACAAGGGACACCCATGAAGTACCTGACTCTGATGAACAGGGAGACTGTGTTATTGGGCCCCACAGAACACCTACTATATCAGGACATTCAGCCAAACTGGAAGGTGTAGCGGACTTACCTAATACATAGAAACAAACACATGGAGACAGCCAAAATGAGGCTACAAGGAAGCATGTCTCAAATGAAAGAATATGACAAAACCCCAGAAAGAGAACTAAACAAAATGGAGACAAACAATCTATGAGATGCAGAATTCGAAACACCTTTTATAAGGCTGCTCAATGAACTTAGGGGAAGAACAGATGGTCTCAGTGAGAACTTCAACAAAGAGATAAGAAACATAAAGAAGGAGATACAGTAAAGGTAAATACATCACATAAAAGAAGGAAAGACAAAAATCACATGATCATATCAACAGATGCAGAAAAAGATTTGGTAAGGTACAGCACCCATTTATGACAAAAACACTCAGCCAAGTGGGAGTAGAAGGAGCATACCTCAACATAATAAAGGCTATACATGTGAAACCTACAGCCAACATCATACTCAACAGGCAAAAACTGAAAGGTTTCCCACTAAGATCAGGAACAAGACAAGGGTGTCCACTTTCACCCCTTCTTTTCAACATTGTATTGGAAGTCGTAGCCACAGCAATCAGACAAGAAAAGGAATAAAAGGCATTGAAACTGGAAAGGAGGAAGCAAAACTGTCATTGTTTGCAGCTGACATGAAAGTATACACAGAAAACCCTACAGACTCCACCAAAAAACTACTGGACCTAATAAGTGAATTTGGCAAAACAGTAGGATACAAAGTCAATATTCAGAAATCGAAGGCATTTTTGTACACCACTGACAGAATACAAGAAACAGAAATCAGGAAAACAAATCCCATTTGATATAGCAACAAGAAAAATAAAGAACCTAGGAATAAACCTAACCAAAGAGGTAAAAGACCTGTACTCAGAATACTACACAACACTGAAGAAATTAAGGAAGACACAAATAAATGGAAGCATATACCACGTTCATGGATTGGAAGAATTAACATCGTCAAAATGTCCATACTACCCAAAACAATTTATAGATTCAATGCAATCCCTATTAAAATACCAAAGATATATTTCACAGATATAGAATAAACACTTCAAAAATTTATATGGAACCATAAATGACCCTGAAAGCCATAGCAATTTTGAGAAAGAACAACAAAGTTGGAGAGATCACAATACCAGATAATGAACTATACTATAAGGCCATGGTAATCAAAACAGTCTGGTACTGGCATTAAGAACAGACACATAGATCAATGGAACAGAATAGAGAATCAAGAAATAAACCCATGTCTCTTTGGTCAATTAATATTAGACAATGAGGACAGGAGCATAAAATGGAATAAAAATAGCCTCTTCAACAAATGGTGTTGGGAGATCTGAACAGCTACATGCCAAAAAAAGAAACCTGACCACCTTACACCATACACAAAAATAAAAATAAACTCAAGATGGATAAAGACTTAAATAAAAGTCACGACACCATAAAAGCCTTAGAGGAGAACATAAGCAGGAAAATTTCAGATATTCCACACAGCAATATTTTCACCAATATGTCCCCTACAGCAGGGGACATAAAGGAAAGAATAAACAAATGGGACTTCCATCAAATTAAAAAGCTTCTGCATGACTAAAGAAAACATCAGCAAAATGAAACCAACCGTAAGGGAAAATATATTTGCCAAAGATACCTTGGACAAGGGTTTGATCTCCAAAATATATAAAGAACTCAGAGAACTCCATTCCAGGAAGACAAACAATCCAATTAAAAAAATGGACAAAGGACCTGAACAGACACTTCTCCAAGGAGGACATACAGAGGGCCCAGAGACATATGAAAGGATACTCGGCATCACTAGTCATCAGAGAAATGCAAATTAAAACCACAATGAGATACCACTTCACATTGGTCAGAATGGCTATCATAAATTAATGAACAAGTGCTGGCAAGGTTGTAGAGAAAAGGGAACCCTAGTGCACTGCTGGTGGGAATGCAGAATGGTGCAGCCACTGTGGAGAACAGTATGAAATTTCCTCAAAAAATTAAAAATGGAACTGCCTTTGACCCAGCAATTCCATTGCTGGATTATACCCTAAGTATTCTGAAACACCAATTCAAAAGAACCTATAAATCTCAATGTTCATAGCAGTGCAATTTACAATAGCCAAGTGCTGGAAACAGCCTAAGTGCCCACTAGTAAATGAGTGGATCAAAAAACTGTGGCACATTTACACAATGGAATACTATGCAGCAGAAAGAAAGAAGGAGCTCCTACCCTTTGCATGGATGGAACTGGAGAGCATTATGCTAAGTGAAATAAACCAGGCAGTGAGGGACAAATACCATATGGTCTCACCTATAAGTAGAACCTAATCTATAAAACAAACAAGCGAGCAAAATAGAACCAGAGACATGGAAATAAAGAACAAACTGATAGTAACCAGAGGGGAGAGGGAGAGGGATAACAGGGTAAAGAAGGAGAAGGGTTGTCAAGGGAAATGTACAAAGGACCCATGGACAAAGACAATGAGGAGGGGGGAGGACTGAATATGGGTGGTGGGAGTGGTAAGGGTGGGGACAATAATGGGGGAAAATGGGGACAACTGTAATTGAACAACAATAAAAAAAGCTTACAAAGTTTAATACATAAAAAACAAAAGGAGATATAAGGCATAAAAAGAAGAAATCAGAAATTAATACTGGAAATAATGCATTAGAGCAGCAATTAATAATGGAAATAATGAATACATTAGGGCAGCAATTTTCAACCTTTTAATTTCATGGCACACATAAGCTAATTACTAAAATTCTTCAGCACAACAAAACGTATATTTTTCTGACAAAAAAATAGGTATAATTTTGATTCGTTCATACCAGATGGCTATTGTTGTGTTGGCTGCTGTCATTTTTTAAATTTGACAATCTAAGGGAAAATGCCCCTGACTAAATAGTCAGATATTGCATGTTTTAAATATTCTCATGGCACATTGGTTGAAAATCACTGCAATAAGAGAAATTAACAGCAGATTAGATGAAGCAAATGATCATCTTTGGGAGACAAGGCAGAGGAAAACACCCAAACAGAACAGCAAAAAGAAAAAAGAATCAAGAATAATGAGGATACTATAAGAAACTCTGGGATAACAGCAAGTATATAATATCAAGCATAACAAAATTTGCATCATGAAGGTGCCAGAAAGAGAAGAGAGAGAGCAAGGGATTGAAAACCTTTTTGAAGAAATAATGACCAGAGCCCTGGCTGGGCGGCTCGGTTGGTTGGAGTGCCATCCCATACACAAAAAAGTTGTAGTCGGTCCCCAGCCGGGGCACATACCTAAATTGTGGGTTTGACCCCTGTTTGAAGCACGTATGGGAGGCAACTGATCGATGTTTTTCTCTCACATTGATGTCTCTATCTCTATCTTCCTCTCAAATAAACTTATTCTTCCTTGAGAATTAAAAAAAGAAAATGAGCCCTTGCTGGTGTAGCTCAGTGGATTGAGTGCGGGCTGGGAACCAAAGGGTCCTGGTTCAATTCCCAGTCAGGGCACATGCCTGGGTTGCAGGCCAGGTCCCCAGTCAGGGCCACGTGAGAGGCAACCATACATTGCTGTTTCTCTCCCGCTCTTTCTCCTTCCCTTCCCCTCTCTCTAAAAATAAATAAATAAAATCTTAAAAAAAAAAAAAAAAGAAAATGAAAAAGGAAATAATGATTGAAAACTTCCCTTACCTGGTGAATACACATACAAGTTCAGGAAGTGCAGAGTCCCAAACAAGATGAACACAAAGAGACCCATACCAAGATACATCATAATTAAAATGTCAAAGGTTAAAGACAAAGAGAGAATCTTAAAGCAACAAGAAAAAAGCAGTTAGTTAATTACAAGAGGACTCCCATAAGACTGTTAACTGATTTCTAAACAGAAACTCTGAAGGCTAGAAGGGATTGGCAAGAAATATTCAAAGTGATGAAAAGCAAGGACCTATAATTAAGATTACATTACCCAGCAAGGCAATCATTTAGAATCAAAGAAGAGACAAAGAGCTTTCCATACAAGAAAAAGCTAAAGGAATTCATCAGCACCAAACCAGTACTATATGAAATGTTAAAGGGATTTCTTTAAGAAAAAAGATAAAAAAAATATGAGAAAATACTAGAAAAAAATTCTGACACAGGTGAACACATAACAAAAAAGTTAAACAGCAAAAGGAAGAGGATCACGTGTAATTACAACAGTGAATTAAGGGATACACAAATAGAAAAGAAAAAATAATGATAAAAACAAATGTGAAGGAGGTGAGTAAAAATGGTAGTGATTTTAGAAGGTATTCAAACTTAAGTGACCATCAACTTAAAACAGATTGCTATAAACACAGCTTGGTATATATGAAGCACATGGTAACCATAAACTACAAATCTATAAGAGATACACAAGAAATAAAGAAATCCACACATTAACACCACATAAATTAACATACAAGAGAAGAGAGCAAGAGAAAAAGGAACAGATAATTATAAAAACAATCAGAAAACAATAAAATGGCACTAACTACATACCTATCAGTAATTACTTTAACTGTAAATGGATTAACTGCTCTGATCAAAACTGAATGATAAAGACGTGGTACACAGATACAACTGAGCATTACCTAGCCATTAAAAGAATGAAATCTTACAATCTGTGACAATGTGGATGGATTTAGAGAGAATTATATTAGGTGACATAAGTCAGACAAGAGAGACAAACATCATGATTTCACTTATATATGGAATCTAAAAAACAAAATAAAAGAGAAACAAACTTGTAGAAAGAGGGAACAAACTAATGGTTGCTAGATGGGAGGGAGTTTGCGGGGCTGGGTAAGAAAGGTGAAGGGATTAAGAAGAACAAATTGGGCCCTGGTTGGTGTTGCTTAGTGGATTGATTGTCGGCCTGCAAACCAAAGGGTCACTGGTTCAATTCCCAATCAGGGCACATGCCTAGGTTTCAAGCCAGGTGCCTGATAGGGAGTGTGTGAGAGGCAACCACACATTGATGTTTCTCTCTCTCTAAAAATAAAAATAAAATAAAATCTTTAAACAAAACAAACAAACAAAAAGAAATACAAGATGGCCATTACAACATAATGACAGGTATGGAAAGTACAGTTTAGGGAATATAGTTAATAATATTGTAATAACTATACATGGTGTCAGGTGGGTACAAGACTTATTGGCGGATCACTCTGTAAGTTATATAAATATCTAACCACTATGCTGTTCATCTGAAACTAATATAATATTGAATGTCAACTATAATTCAAAAATTCAAAAAAATTTAAAAAATGAAAAAATAAAATCCACTTTCTTGTACATGCTAAAGCGGTGAATTTTATCATATGTGAATTGTATCTTAATAAAACTCTTAATTAAAAATTTGTATCCATTCATTTAGTCCAATTTCACTGCACACACATCCACTACCCAGTCCCTCCCAGGCACTGCAGAGCACACAGAGATAAGGCCTCTGAGTAGCCTAAGGGAGCCACACTAACTGCTCAGCGGAAGAGTGCTGAGTCACTCCTGAGATTTTATGTTTCCCAACCTCACTGAACTTTTCTGGTCCCAGAGTGTGTGCAATTCTTTCCCCACCATTAACCAACGAGGAAGCAAAATAAGAGGAGTTATTGTCTTCTTGGATAGTGAGTGCAAACCTCAGGTCCAAAAGGGACCAGGGACAAGAAAATACTATTGGGAAGATATTAAAAACTCAAGAGACTTGATTTCTGATTCATGAACCTCTTTTCCTAGAGGGTACCTTCCACTTCTGTCAAGCAAACCTGATGACTGGCTCCCTTACAAGGTTTACACATTTTTACCACTAAGCTTTGCCAGGGGTACACGGAAATGGAAGCAGCGCTAGGCTGGGGCTCAGGAGGTACAGTTTTTTTTGTTTTTTTTAAAATCCCAAGTCCATCTCTTATTAGTTTACAGATCTTAAGCAAATTACTAAAGTCTCCCTGAGTTTGTTTCCCCATCTATAGTATGGGAATTTTATAATTCCTATAAATACTTGCCTGGACTACTTTAGTAAGATAATGGACAAAAAATACTTTATAAACTATATATTGTACTACAGAAATACAAAGGTGTACCATCATTACTGCACTTGTATCTTAGTCCTAAAATTTCTATCCTCCTCTCCCCAACATCTTAAAAAACTACCGTATGTTTCAGACTATAGATGCACTGCCGCCCCCGCCATTTGGGAATAAAATGGGGTGCGTCTTACAGTCTGAATGTAGCTCACTTGGCTCACTGTGGGTGGGGGGTGGCGGCAGGGGTGGAGTGGGATCACAGGAGGCAAGAGTAGGTAAAATATTTTACCATTTTTTTGCTTGAATTTTTTTTTTCCTACTTTCCTCCTCTAAAACCTAGATGCGTCTTATAGTCAGAAAAATACGGTAACTTCTCCCATCTGTTTTCAGCTGCCAGAGGCAGCTGCGCTGTAACTTGGCCTGTGGCTTTGTCTTCCGTCATCAGACCCAGTAGCACAGCATCTTCCCTCCTCCCTGACCTCTGCTTCTTTCTTATAAGGACCCCAGTGATGTCACTGTCCACCTGGATTATCTAGGACCACCTCTTATCTCAACATCTTTAATCACATCTGCAAAGTCAGATTCACAAGTTCTGGGGAAAAGAACATGAACTTCTTCAGGCCATTACTCTGTTGACCGCATCTGTCTAGACTGAAGAATTCCAGCCATGATTTGGGAGGGTCCCTGAGAAACAGGATGGTTCAACATATGCCCGTGCCTAAAAGAGCTGAGTGCTCTCGGTCAGCTGTGGGGTTTGTTCTAATTATCCACAGAAACTCAATCATGGGTAGCGTTTCTCAGGGCTGAGGGTAAATCCATTTTTTCCTGAAATCTTTGGCACTTGCTTTGCTGTAAAACAACAGAGAGGATGGGTCTGCGCTTCCGAAAACAGGGTGAGAAAGTCAGAACAGCCACTGAACGTGTGAAGCGGTCCCCATTCTTGTAAACTATTTGTGTCAACAGGAGACCTGTTTAGAGCCCTGCACAGCAACGTTCACGACTACAGCGGGGGGGGGGGGGGGGGGTGACATCACTGCTGACAACACCTGGCTTTCCTTTTTTCTTTCTCACATTTTTCTTTCCTTTTTTCCTTCCTTCCTTAAAAAAAAAATATATATATATGTATTTTAAGATTTTATTTATTTATTTTTAGTCTCTTTCTCAAGGGAAGGAGAAAGAGGGAGAGAAACATCAAAGTGTGGTTGCCTCTCGCACACCCCCTCCTGGGGACCTGGCCCGCAACCCAGGCATGTGCCCGACTGGGAATCGAACCAGCAACCCTTTGGTTCACAGGTCCACGCTCAATCCACTGAGCTGCACCAGCCAGGCTTATTTGTCTTTTAGAGATAGCAGAAGGGAGGGAGAAAGAGAGGGAAAGAAACAACAATGTGAGAGAAACACTGACTGACTGCCTCTCGCACACCCCAAACTGGAGACCTGGCCCACAACCAGGCATGTGCCCTGACTGGGAAATGAACTGGCAACCTTTCGGTTTGCAGGCTCGTGCTCAATCTACTTGGCCACACCAGCCAGGGCTCCTCGCATTTTTCTTTATGACTATATTTTATAACAAGCTTATCTTATTTTTATAGATACAATGAAATCATTATTTTAAAGGAAAAAAACCTGACTTTTCCCCTTGGCTCTCTTTCCTTTCATCCTGTCACATATCCCCTCTTGCCTCTCCCACAGCAGTTATGCACCCATATCTTACTAAATTCATTTATGCTTTAGATCGTAACTAATAACAATGAGTAGTTATATACACTTACTTGTCTGTCTTCTTTAAATGGAATGTAAGGTCTACCTGTTCCCAGCATCTAGAACACTGCCTAACATTTACTATGTATTTAATAAGTATGTTGAATGAATAAAAAAATTCCCATATCCCAGACCAACAAATGGGAGGCGGGATCTTAACAAGGGAGTGGGCTCTCCTCCCATGCCTTGCCCAGTCCTTCCTCCATCTGCCAGGCCTCAAGTTCAGGATTAGTGAAAGGCCTGAGCTAAAGCAGAAGTAGAGCTATTAGCCCTAGGCTAGGTACAGCTAAAAGAACTAGGACTTCTTCTGGGTTTTAATTACTGAATTAAATGATCTTAAGGCCTAAAGTGGGGTTTAGGAAACCCTCTGACACAGGCCTTGTTCTGCACCTACCATTATCCACTGACCCACATCTATACCTCAGACTCCTGGGGTCGCTGGTTGGGAGAACTTACGGAGTTTTCTAGAAATTATGAGAAACAACCCACTGATTCACAGGGTAAAAAGAAAAGCAGGAGAAAGGGAGAGACTAAGGCCGGGGTGCTCTTGGAAACCCTGGTAGTGTGCTCCCTGAACCCCATTTCAAGGGAAGTGACAAAGACCCTGGAACAGCATGGGATCCCTATCCCCATCCCTTGAGCAGGGAAGTTAGTGGTGGTGGTGTGGGCTGCCACTCTGCAGACCTGTCATCAGAGATCTAAGCTTCTGGATACAGGAACCACTTTTCGAGAATTCTACTAACATTCTAAACGAAATCAATGACATGAAAAATTCAGAACCTGGGAACAGTTTGGGGAACGACACTAGGAAATTTATTCTCTCAATCCAAAATTGAATTGCTGAAATTATATGTATTTGATTTTGACATCTGCTATAAAATCTGACACTTAAGATCACTTTCTGACCTCTTTTTTTGGCTTCGGTTTACTTTTGCAATTACGAAAACATCCTGTAAACCCACCCATCCTCGAAGATCTCTAGCTCACAGGATTTATTTGCACCTATGACAGTGATAGACAGAAAAGGGCTAACCAAGGCTTCACAGATGAAGAGCCCAGAAATTCTGCTTTAGTCAGCTTACTGTTTCAATTCAATTTATTTAACCAGTATTCATCGAATGTCTACTGCATGGCAGGCACTAGGTTAGGTGTCAAGGTTACAGAGTGACCAGGCTTTGCCCTGAGGGTGTTCAAATCTACTGAAGAAATCCACAAGTGAAACCACCAATGCAAAAGTTTTGGAATAGACAGTTAACAACAAAAGTTCTATTACAAGAAGGTACAAAGAGCTCATAATGAGCACAGATGTGGTAAGGCTCTTCAAGTATGGATTACCTGGGACACTGTTAAAATACAAATTCTCAGGCCCCAAACACAATCCAAATTTAGTCAGAAATCTTGAGGATGGGGCCTAACAATCTGTATGTTAACAAACTCTCCAGATGATTTGCATGCGTCAGGAAGACTGAAACCTGTGACTAAAGGTAACCTCTCTCTACCTTAAAAAATAAACTCAAAGTACCATTGACATGGACCAGGACCTATGCTTTCTTTTCCTCTTCTTTCTGACCAAACTCCATAAAAAAATTGACTAGATTATCTGTCACCGTTTTCTCACCTCCTCTTTTCAACACACTGCAAACTGGCTTCTGCTCCCCCTTCACCCCTCTCTTCCACTTCTGCCCAGAAGCCATGAAATCCTCCCAGTTACTAAATTCAGACGTTTCTCTATCCTTCCTATCCCTCCCCTCTTGCGAGCATCTGACACTGCTGACCTTCCCGCCCTTCGTTTCTGAGATTCCACACTGCCCTGGCTCCTTCTGTTTCTTCCCCACTCCCTTGTAGTCTCTTCAATGGGATCCTTTTCCTTTGCCTCACCTTCAAATGTACTGCCTCTCAGGGCCCTGTCCAGGGCTCTCTTCTCACTTTCCACACGGTCCCTGGACAGTCTCGTGCTTCCACTACTGTGTCTAGATGGTGATAATCCACAAATGTGATTCTCTATCCCAGAACACTCTCCTACCTCCAGACCTATATACGCAGCTACCTGAACATCTTCCCTTGGATCTCTCACAGGCACTTCAAACTCAACGTGTCCAAAAGCATGCTGATCTACCTTCTTCCCTCAATCATACTCTTCCTTTAGAGTTCCTTTTTTTTTCCATTGAATAGTCCCACCTAGTAACCCAAGCCAAAAATAAGGATGTCATCCTTGACCCACATTCTCCTCACAACCTTCTCCCACCACATAACATAACCAACAACTCATCTCTAATCCTTCATTTTCCACCACCTACAATGTCACTTCCCTGGTAAGAGGCCACCCTTGCTTCCTGCCCAGATGACCTCAGTGGTCTCCTAATGCATCTTTCCTCTCTCTATTCTTTCATTCATTTAAGCTAACTGTCTACACTACAGCCAGGGCAATCTTATTTTCTTAAAAGCATATCTGATCACGTCACCTCCTACTTAAAGTCTTGCAATGGTCCTCCACTGCCCTCAGGATAAAGTCCAAACTCTAACATGGAGGATTACATGGTCCAAAGGCCCCAGCTCCTACCTAGTCTCCAGTTTCATTTCATTAATTGTCCTATGATCTTGCCATGGATCATTGCTACTTCCAATTCCCCCCACACCATACCCTTTCTTGCCTTTAGTCTTCTGAATGTGCTGTTCCCTCTGCTTGCTCTTGCTTGTACTTTCCCTCTCTCAAGTGTGGCTCTCATTTTAGGCCTCAACTAGAAGGTCCTCTCTCCCAGGAAACTTTAAAATCTTGCTAACAAGCTTCAAATGACTTCACAGAAGGGAGTTCAGGATGTAATCACACAACCCCTGCTTACTTTGTCTCCCCCCACAAAACCACACTCTCCTTGAGGGCAGGGAATGCAACTTACTCCCATGGAATCCAGTGCCCTGAGGGGCACCACACAAGTGAGGATCTGTTAAGTGTACTAACCTTCTTATTTGGTGGGTAGAGTGAATATCCCTAAACCTCAAACCATGTTCCCGTGAAGACATGAAAACCCTAGTCGTTTTTTGCCCCTCTCGCTAGGGCTCTGAGGAGAAAAGGATCTGCGGTTCTAGCCTCATACAAGGTCCCATTCACAAAGCTATTTACTACACTCTCTCCAGCACCCCCCTGCAGAACAACAGTGGCCTTTCTCTGCAGCAGCAGTCTCTTAGAGGGAAGCTTCTGAAGACTGAGCTCTGGGAAATAAATGGGGCCAGCTTGGGGCAGGCAGGACAATAGCAGGGTAGGCCCTGTGCCCCTCAGTCTCCTGTAGGGAAAAGCAGCCCAGAAAGCAGGCTGCCAATGAGGAAATCCCCCCAGCTCTAAGAAGCTGAAGAGAAGCAACCCCAACAAGGCTGCTCTGTCCCTAGAAGAAATACCAAGTGCCCAGAGACCTAGCACCCAGGAAAACAAGAGGAATTCTTGATCTCAGTTCCTGGCAGCAATGTTTAGATTGCTTTATTGCAACCCCTTGGCTAGGCATGGAGGGAATTGGAAATGTCAAGAATGAGATAGAGTTCAAGTCAGGAAACAGCCCATTGAAATATACCTTGTATAAAGAGAATTAAACAAGGCACTAAAAGGTAATCCAGAAAAATGACGAAACATCACTTCTGAACCCTGAATAGCAAGATACGACAAAATAACCAACATAAAAATAGAAAAAAATGGAAGAGCACCGACATTTATTTATAACAGTTTACCACATGCTAGACATTCTACTATAACTTTTACATAAATTATTTTATGCAGTCCTGGCTGTTGTGGCTCAGTGGACCGAGTGCTGGCCTGCAAACCACAGGGTTGCTGGTTGGATGTCAGGGCACAGGCCTGGGTTTCGGGCCAGGTCCCCAGTAGGGGGTGTGCGAGAGGCAGCCATACACTGATATTTCTCTCCCTCTCTCTAAACATAAATAAAATCTTAAAAAAATTAGTTTATACAAACAAATAAAAGAGCTGAATCGCTACATGTATATACCAAAGGGATGCTGAGTAATAAAATATATAGAGTTCGATGATATTAACCAGAAAAGGTTTCCTTGAAGGAAATAAGACTAAAAGAGTTGAGGCGAGGAAGAGAACACTCATGTAAAGATGTGAAAAGAGTGATGCCGGCCCAGGAAACAGGCTAGTCTAACTGGAGTCGGGCGGCAGGTGCAGTAATTAGGAAGAAGTCACGAATCCTAAACCTGGGAGATTGTCCTGGGAAGGAAAGACACTGAAGGTTTCTAGCAAAGAATTACTTCAGGATGAGATCTTATGCACCTGACTTTTAACTACTGCCCTGTGTTTGTCCAGTGTGTTCCCAGAGCCATGGCTCTCAGTCCTTAGTTTAAAATCAGCATAGGACCGAGCCCCCATACACAGCTCTTCTACTGGCAGATGAGGAAAGTTCAGGCCAATTGGAGTCCTCAGCAAACTAAATGCCTGAACAACATTCACTGTATGTTTGGCACTCTAGAATTCACAGAATGCTTTTACACAGATCATCCTGATCACAGTTAGTGGCTGAGCTAAGGCTCACATGAAGATCTTACTCAGTATCCTATACCTTTTACAATTATGCCACTAAGGGCCCTGGCCAGACAGCTCAGTTAGTTAGAGCATCATCCCGATACACCAAGGTTGTGGGTTTGATCCCTGGTCAGGGCACATACAAGAATCAACCAATGAATGCATAAATAAGTGGAACAAAAAAAATCAATGTTTCTATTTCTCTCTCTCAAATCAATAAAAAAAAAAATTATGCCACTAGGATGGTTTGTAGAGCTATCCCTTCAACCCTGGAGTTTGATCTCTATGTGAAACTAGGGAATGATTCATTAATCAGAATCCATCAAATATATGCTAATCATTTCAAATCACGACTCAAAGCCCTAAGGGATCTCCCAGAACTCACTCCCATTCTCTCCCTCCCCTTAAAAGACTGCACTGAAGAACTCTAATAAAACTATTTGGTACAATGCAGATTGGTGCAGCCACTGTGGAAAGCTCTATAGAGTTACCTCAAAAAATTAAAAATGGAATTGCCTAAATGACCCAGAGATTCCACTTCTGGGAATGTTTCTGAAGAAACCCAAAACACTAATTTGAAAGAATATATGCACCCCTATATTCACTGCAGCATTATCTACAATAGCCAAGATTTGGAAGTAGTCCAAGGGTCCATCAGTAGATGAGTAGATATAACAGCTATGCTATATTTACACAGTGGAATACTACTCAGCTGTAAAAAGGAAGAAAATTTTACCCTTTGCAACAGCATGGATGGACCTGGAGAACATTATGCTAAGTGAAGTAAGCCAGCCAGAGAAAGACAAGTACCACGTGATCTCACTCATATGTATAATCTAATGAACAAATTGAACTAATAGGCAGAATTAGAGACAGACTCATAGATAAGAGAGCAGGACATGGACAAGTGTGGTGACTGCAGGGGGAGGGGGTAGAGGAGGTGGAAGAGGGTGTGGGGGGGAATAAATGGTAATGGAAAAAATACAATAAAATAATAACAAAAATAAGTTAAAAAAAACTATTTGGTAGAAACGGCCTAACCTAAGGGCCTTGGCAAATTAAGCATCATTTGGTATGCTGTATTCAGTGAACTGCTGGGTACCATGGGAGAAAAGTAACTTTTTAATGATGGCCTTACTCTCTCCAGCAATGGTACTGCCCTTCTCATCAGTCAGTCTCAGAGACCTGGGAATCAAATTTGAGTCAGCCCTAACATACCCTGCTGATTTTCTTTCCAAGTTGCCTTACAAATCCTGCCCCTTTTCTTTTTCCCACATTATCTTTTTGCTAAGAATGCTGCAAAACACCCCCTTGGCCCTCTTGGGCCCAGCTCTCTTTGCATTTACATAATAACAGAATTCTCTCTTAAAGACGATTTTTATCACTATATATTACATAAACCTCACTGGCTCTCTTTTTCCTACCAAATCCAGTCTGAATAGCTTTACCCTCTCCTATACCCTGACAACTTAATTTCTCTCTGCTCTACAAAGACCAACAATCTTACCGTCCTGAGACTAGTCCACGTTTGGTTCTACTCCAGAACCTTGGCTCACATTGTTCCTCTTGTCTGAAATGCCCTCCTCTCTTTCTTCCACCTAAATAATTTCTAACTACTTCTTCCCTGCCAATTCTCATGAGCACCAACTTTCTACTCTAAATATACCTTTTTGGTAGACATCAAGATTCAGCAATTATGTACCATCTTCTTATTGTTTTGTGTTGCGTTGTTAATAACATTTCCCAACAAGAATTTAAGCTCCACATTCTTGCAAATTATCTCTGAGAACACCAAGAACAGAGCTGAGCATGGAGCTCTTTAATAAATATTTGCTGTCCAACCAATTGATAGTAAGTACCACAGACCATAGGTTATCACTTGAAAGGTTGCTAGAGTGGTTCAGTTCCTTCTGTGATTTGATGCCAGGCCATGACTGGTAAGACTATAGATTTCATCACACTAGTTTACAGTAGCTTAAAATACTGGAGGAGAAAAGTGCTAGAAATCAAGACTCTGAAATCACTTCACTGTAACTTTCCAAAGCCCCTTTCCCACTAAGACATGAATTTCTTAGTATGCTAATCTTTAGAAGAGGAAAATCTTGAAGTCAATAAAGATGAAACCTCCCCCTAAAAAAAAATAAAGATGACAGAGGGATATTAATGACTTAGGGCCTATACTGAAATCAGAATAAAAAGACATAAAATAGGCTCAAGTTATAGCGAAGGAAAGTTTGGTCCAAAATAATTTAAAACTATTGAACTCACAGAATCACCTTCCACAAAATGTGACTAAATATGACCCTCAACTGTTCTAAATAGCTCAAGAGATACCCTATTTGAAATCAACAGGAAAGGGCAAGGTGATCCCCTAAGACTTCAGTGATTTCCCCTCAAATCTATCCAATTGTTTCAGAACCTCAAATCTGGGTGTTCCTCCACACCTTGAAAACAAAACACCTTCCAAATCCTACTCCAATTCTATTAGGGGATATAGACTACCTAGCCTCTCCCCATACTTCCACATCACTGTACTTCCACGTTCCCCTCCCATTTCATCAGGCAGCTCTGTTGCCTGGTCTTTTCAAACATTCATTTCACTGGTTTTCAGGAAGGCTAGATAAGCACTGCTAGGAATAAAAGTCCAGGCTCACTGCAAGAAAGGACACATGACCTTAACTTTCCAGAGGCTCAAAGAATCCAACAGCTAGAAGGAATCAAATCTTAGAGGTTGGCTAGCCTAATCTACTCATCTAGAAAGTCAGATGCCGGGTTTCTTCCCTCAGAACTCCTAATCTCCTTTCACAGGGGATCTAACATGACTTTTTTTTTTTTTTTAAGATTTTATTTATTTATTTTTAGAGAGAGGGGAAAGGAGGGAGAAAGAGAGGGAGAGAAACAGCAATGTGTGGGTACCTCTCACATGGCCCTCACTGGGGACCTGGCCTGCAACCCAGGCATGTGCCCTGACTGGGAATCGAACCAGGACCCTTTGGTTCCCAACCGACGCTCAATCCACTGAGCTACACCAGCCAGGGGCTAACATGACTTTTAATAAAGTAATGATACTCTTCTTTTGCAATCAGAATCTGCAACTTCTTTAGTCCTGCTCACCTCCATGGGGCAAAAGAGTGACCTTGGATGCCACTAGCAGGTCTATACTTGAACTTTTCCCCAATACAGTGATTGAGGAGGGAAGAACATGCAGTTCAAAGAGAAAAGGGTTTCCAAATCATATGATAAGTCTTGGAATTAAATTTTAAAAATAACAAACCAGTGAAATGGATTTTTAAAGGCAATGTCACTATGAAGATGTGAAGTAGACTCAGTCAATATTGATTAAAATAATCCCACTATGTTTTATGGACTATACAGTTAAGAAAGACCTTTCGCATACATCAATCAGAATCCCAGACCTTCAAAGCAATATGGACACTACCCAAGTTTCCAAACTCTATTCCATGGAGGTTATGAATTTTCAGAACATCTTTGTCATTATACTAATTTGGGGATTAGCTATGTGCTCTTCACAGAAGGTTGGTTTTTATTTTTTTAAAAATTTCTGATGAATTCTTACTGTCATTTAACTTTTTGTATTTTTTGTCTATTCCAAATGGGAAGACAGAGGATCTGATAGTACTCAGACCATCATAAACCAAACGAATTAATTTTGTTAATCAAAGGGTGCTCTTTCAGAAATGTTTTTGAGTATCTGAGGTTAAGTGTAGCCTGCTCCTGCTCATGATGGTGTTTAATTGCTGATGCTTCATCTGCAAATCCCCTGACATCTCTCATTTCACCCCCAGACAGGAGTAGAGTACAGTTTAGAGAAGACTCAGAATTTCAGGGGATTTACTGCTTGCAGCTCTGGATACCTGTCACTGTTCTGGAAGGCCAAACTTCTAAACTAGGAGAAATGCAGCTGAAAGTCTGGTGACTTCTTGGTTCCAGGGCTCAGTAAGAACCTGAAGCTAAGATGGGAAGCATTCCAGGAACCACTCCCCACCCCCTTCTCAGATAGGCCATCTCCTCAGCCGCAGCTACAAACCTTCCCCTCAGCCTGAGGCTCCTTCCTAGGACAGGCCTACCTACCGTTCTCCTCCCTCTTCTGCCTCCTCCTCCTCCACCCTCCGCTACACACCTAATGTGAGATTTACCCCTCTAGGAAAAAAAGGCTACAGATTGGGGAAAGGTTACATTCACTCTCAGATCCCCGATAAGGAACAGTTGTTGGGTCTGGATTTATTGAATTAGGAAAAGTCGTAGGCTTCTTAAACAAGAAATGTCCAGAGATCCCAAGACAAATCCTTTATATCTCCATCTAAGGGGGTCAAGGTAGCTGAAGCCTCCATCAAAATTCCTGGAAAGGAGGTCCAATAACCTTCTCTTCTCATATTCTTCTAGTATTATCACCCAACCCTTACCATTGGAAAAACATTCCTTCTTTCTAACCTCATGCACTTCTGCAACAAAAAAAACCCTGGTCACACTCTGGTTAAATTCTTCAAAACAATGGAAAGATTTTTCAGTTACTCTTAAAATGTTTTGAGCTACTTCAGAAAGTAGTGCATGAAGCTAAATCAAATCTGCGTGTTTACCATCTAAAATTTGTATACATTTTTACAGTTCAGAAAACAATTTGAAATACATTATCCTATTTGATTTGCTCCTTTCAACAGTTCCTTGAGGGAGATGCAATAAATGTTATAATCCTTCAATGACACATTGTTTGCGAAAATGTTTGTGGAAATGTTTGTAAGCGTTTCATATAAATGAGCTATTGCTTTACATATGAGGAAACTAGAGGAGGCATATGACTTGCCCAAGGTAACATAGTTAAGGGGAATGTCAGGGCTCAAATCAAGAACTCTTGGCTTAAATCCAGTACTTCTCTGTTTTGGCCCTCACATGAGCTATCTCTGCACAGCAAAAAGCTATTTTATGGATGAAAATTTTAATCCATTGGGCCATCTCAAAACATTCGCCACAGAGAATAAGGCAAACAAATACAGATGACTTAGCAAAACTCATTACCATTCCCGTAAAAATAATTCTGTATCATTCTCTCTGCTTGCAATAGCAGACACATTTTTAGACACTCTAGAGAAGAATATATATTAATGGGCAATAAGGAACATGGACAGCTATATCCTTTAGTAACCCACTTTTTCAGTAACAACTGATTAACATGAAAAGATAAAGATTAATCCCAAATACTGGTACTTTATCTTTCTTGGACCCCAGTAATCACCCCGTAAGCGGGGGTTAAAGACGGCCCAATAAACATTCCAAAGTCCTCTCTATTTGAGCCACTGTATCTCTCCGCAGACACTGTTCTCCACCATGCTGCCGACCTCCTAGAAAATACACATCACCTGGACGGCCTTCTCTGGTTGACCTGTTAAAGTATAACTACATTTGAAATTAATACATGGTTGTTGAAAAATCTGAAATGGAAGAATTTATCTTTGCTTACATGTTCATTCATTTTACAAATCATTTCTCAATATTTATTGAACACTTACCCAATACAAAGTGCTAAGCCAGGCACACAGGATACACCTGAGCAAACCAAACACAGTCTTTGCTTTTATGGAGCTTATAGAATCTTGTTGCTTTTAAGTGGTTTTCAGGAATCTTAGACCTTTCCTAGTTCCCCAATTAGATCACATGCTCTTTGTGAGCAAGAGCCGTAAACTTAATTTTCTAAATCACTCTTATAGTACCTTACACCAGGCGCTCTACACAGCAAATTGATAAACTAAAAGTGAGTCCTTGACTCCATAAGCGGGGCATTTCCTTCCCCTTCGATCCACCCCAGTATGATGTAAGACTGTGATTTATTTACTTATCTATTTGTCCAGTATGAATAAGTCTTTATTTATTCACTTTATTTTCCCAGGGAAAGAGGGGAAGGAAAAGGGTCAGCACGTGTGTTACAAATGATAGCTAGCAACGAAGTACCCAGGACAGCAAAATCAACCATCAAATGAACAGTCCCCAGTGGTGGGGATCACGAAAGCCAAAAGAGGCTGTCTCTGACAGTTCAGAAATGAGGGGAAGGGATCAGGGAGAGAACAGACAGGTATGTGCTTTCCTACAGATTGTGAACTATTTAAAATCCACAAGGTCTTGAACCTGAGATGTCAAAAAGTCCAACAGAATGAGCCTACAGCGAAAGGGATAAGATCCAAAACATTTAAAAAAAAAAAAAAAGATCCAAAACAAATGGAGATAACCTGAAGGGGGGCTGGGCCCCACAAGTGATCCTCTAATGGGGAAGGGAATCACAGTACAAGTGGCGAGCATTCTCACCTTGCAAAGCTGCACTATGCCACAGGAGAAAATGGGACTTTAACTACAGAAATTATAGATGTGAGCCCAGAACTGTTAAACAGTGCAAGGGGACGCTAAAGAGCATCTTACCCTACTTCTAAAAAGAGAATGAAACAGTGCCCACCACATTCCATAGGACCAGTATACAAACCTCTTTAGACAGAGTGGGACCTTAGAAAGAACCATGGATTCAGAGTCAGGAGATCTGCGTTTGAGTGCAGTTTCTGCTACTAGTCAGGTAAGATGGCTCTGGGCAAGCCAGGTACCCTCTCTGAGCCTCAATTACCTCCTCTGTAAAATGGGAATAATAACCTTTGATTTGTCTGCCTCACAGAAATACCATGAGGCTCAAATGGGACATGTTCCTATGGCAGCACTTAGGAAAATGCATTGTGCTTTACAAATCCTGAGAAGACACTGAGGATATACAAACTCCCAGAGGAGCATCTCACATCAGTGCAGGAACCCTCACTGCATCCTTGCAGCCCACCCCACAGCTGGATTTCCATCTTCTCATATCCCTGAATTCAGAGAAATAGCCCACCATCCAAATCGCAAAAATGCAAGTGCACTAATTCCCAAACTCCAAGAGGATGAAAAGGACAGCTCGTAAATCATTTCAATCCCTTGCCTTGACATTCGTCAGTTCTCCCTTTAAGAGTCAAACTATAGAGAAGCCAACAAAAATGGTGAAGGATGGAGGTTAGAACCAGCCACATACACTTTCTGTTCTTTGTGACTGTCTGCGTTTTCCTCTCCACTACCAAGTCAGGTCCCTCTGTCTGGGGACTGCTGAACTAATCTAAACAGGACTCTGAGGCAATAGGGGTTACTGTTTGGGGGAGACAGATTCTATGCACCCTGGGACACATTCTATATCTAAAAAGAAATTATCATTACCATGCATTATCAAAGATTAAATGGACATGAAGAAAGCAATTAGTCCCTTGCAAATGGTCTTCCCTATCTTTCCAATATTTTGCCCAGGCCCAGGCCCACCATTTGCTTGTTCAGTCCTCCTCCATCCTGTTAGGATGCTAAGTGCAGTACACACAAAACAATCCTCTCTCAAGATTCTCAAGGAGAAAAGTTGGGGGGTGGAGGGGAAGGAGGGAAAAGGCAGGTAGGTACCTTAGAAAGTTGTAAACTGTAGTGTTACCAGTAATAGGGGTGCTGGACAGATTCTGGGAGTGGGGGAGGGGCATCCTGTGCTCAGACTCTAAGGGCCAATGTATCTGCCCATCAGGCCTAATGGCCCAAAACAACTCCTTCCGGCTCTAGGCAGAGGAAAGGCCGATTTTGCAAAGTCAAGCTTTTTAAAAACACCTCCGAAGTTAAATCAGCTGGTTGGCAGGTCTTAAGTCAAACCCTCATCTTGAAGGGGGACAAAATTCTAATGCGACCTATTCATTTGGGGGCCATTATTAGCCAATGGTTAAAAAAAAATCCAGTCCTGTAGGGGTGCAAAGAGTGTTTTTGTCCCATCATTCAGACCAAGAATATCCTCTTCATTCTAGAAACGGGATACACTCCATCATCAACCATTCCACACAACCAGCCAGGTGGAGGCCCACGCTGCTGACAGGGCCTTTCCCCCAGCAGCTCCAGCACCTAAAGCCAGTTCCAATCCACCCTTGCAGACTCACATAGTCTCATCCAGGCTTCACCCACTTGCTAGTCTCTAGGCTGGCAAGTTAGGGACTCCAGCTTCTCACCTGGCAAAAATCAAATCAAAGCTGACTTTGACTTTTGCCAGGCTACAGCCTAGAGGCATTTGCCCCTCTCTCCAAACTCCTGGCTTCACCGTCTATTGCTTGTATTAAAAATAAAAAACAAAGCAAAATGAAACAAAAAACAAAAACAAAACAAAAAAACACTGAATCAGGAGATGTTTTGAATATGGACACATGCAAGGAAGATAAACACACAAGCTCATACAGTCCCCAGAGACCAATGCATGCTTCTACCCCACCATTCCCACAGTCCACCCAGACCCTTCTTTTGTAACCTTTTATCAAAACGCAACACCCTCCCTATCACTCTTGTGTTGAAAAACCACATAATTGGCAAACCTACCTGTCTATATTCTGGGGTAACCTTACACTCATGGTTTCTCGGTGTTTCCACGGTCTCAGAATCCTGTGGTATTGATGTCTTGATCAGGACTGAATCCTTGCAATTTTTAAGACAGGTGAGAGGAGGGCCTCCCAACTTGAAGACTGAATCCTTTTTCCTCCAGCTCTCAGGACCCTAGTAACTGAAGCTCCATTCTACTTTACCAGTTAACATGGTCTGCTTTCTTAGTCCCCTTTCACCCTTCCCCCTCTTAAAAAAAAAGAAAAAAAATGAAAGAAAAATTAAAAACTATGACCTTAGAAACCAAAACCCAACCACAAATCTCTAAGTGGTTAGCGCTATGGGCTAAAAAATGAAATACGGAGAGAATATGTCCTCAAAATATCAGTCTTACTGCAAAATACAGATAAAAACCATCCTTTTAATCCAGTTTTCCCAGCTGTCCTGTTGGTAAAAGTGCCTCAAGCTCCAAAGGGGGGAAAATTCTCTGATTAACTGCTTAAAATGACAACAGATACACTTGAGGGAAGAAAAAAATTTATGAATAAATCCGAATTGGCACCTGGAAAAAAAATCTTCCAGCTGATTTGCTGGACAGTAAAAAGAAAAAAAATCAAACCATACAATAGCATGTAAACAAAAGCACTCCTTCCAAGTCCAGTACAACCCTGGGTACCAAAATTATGAATTTCCTTTAAAAACCAAAAAAAGCTTTTACATTAAAGGTTCTGAAATTCTTAAATGAGCCGGTCGCACTAGAAAAAAATTAAAAAAACACCTGAAATGCAATGCCTTTTTACCTTTAAAATGGTAGCAATAACCACAAAATAGAAAAATCTCTGAAAATCTTTTTTCTTTTTCCTTTAAACTTGCGTTTCTCCACCCACCCAGCCTGATTCTCAGACCCAGCCTAGGTTCGGCCTTTTTCTGAAAGACATTCCCTGAGTTAGTTCTGTTTTGCTTGTCCACATCCAGGCTCCGAAATTTTCTGTTGCCTCAGCCTCCATGAAACGGAGATTTCGCTTCCTCCCGTTCGCCCTTCGCTCCCACTCTACCGGCCTGAACAACTGCTCCTTATTATGAGGAGTTTGGATGATTATTGTGGATCTGAGTTCGGGTGGGATTTTCCTCCACACCAGCCTCCTGGAAAAATCCGATTGCCTGCTTCTCTCCCGGCCTCTCAATTCCTCCTTTGCCTAACCGCGCTGGACCGCCGGCGGCCTCGGCTCCGGCCCCGCTCGCCCCGCGCCCGACCGTCGCGCTCCGGCCTGGACGGCCGCGGGCTCCAGGCTCAGGCACAGGCCGGGAAGGCGGCGACAGGCGGGCACAGGGGGCGTCCGGCTCCTGGCGTCGCGGCTGCGCTCGCCTCCTTCCGGGCCCCTTCCCCTTCAGCTCTCCACTCACCCCGGCGCAGGCCCGGCCGGCCGCCCCCTCCCCGCCCTCCTTCTTCCCCGCGAGCCTTTCTCCTTCCCTCGCTCCGGCGGGGGCGGGGCCGCAGGCTCCTCCCCCTCCTCCCCGCCAGGCCGCCGGCCTTTCCCCTCGCGCCGCGGCCGGACGGAGGGCGGCGGGCTACGGCCTTTCCTTCTTCAGGTCATGCGGTCTTGGTGCTCGCGAGCCCGCCGGCCGATAGGCCGGCCCCTCTCCCGGGCTTCCAGCACTCTCGGCCCCCCTGCGACCCTCGCCGCTGCGCCTCGGCCCGCCCCTCCGCGGCCCTGCGTCTCCGGCCCTGCCCCTCCGTGCGGCCTAGCTGGCCCCGGGCTGAACGAGATTCACCGCTCGGCCCTGCCCGCCCCGCCCCGCCCCGCCCCCCCCCGCCGGCGACCCCGGCCCGGACTCTGCGCCGTAGCGTGCGCCGCCCCCGACCCCGTCACCACTCCTGCCTCCCTCTCGCCTCTCTCCCTTGGCTGCTTGATCCCCATTTTACTGCCCTGTGGTCAAGATCGGACCTTTGTCGCCCGCTCTCCCTCCCGCCTGCTTCCAGGCCCCCTCCCCACGTTCCAGGTTTTACCTCTACATTCATCAGCATCACGCTGCTCTCCCACCGCCACGGCTCACCCTGTCTCCACCTCTTTTTTCATCTTATTTTTTAAAAATTCGTCGTGGCCTCCTTCTTGGGCGTCAGAAGCTCTTTTGACTGTTTCCTCCCATTTTCGGGGCCCTCCCCACTTCTAACACCAACCGACATTAGGGAAAGAGACCTTCGCTTGGTTGGTATTGGCATCTTAATATAGGGCTGTGTAGTGTTTTTTAACTCGATGGAAAAGGCCTTGCAAGGACCGTTCTATTTTCATAACTCCCTCACGTAGAATCAGTTTCTAAATCTTTCCAAGAAACAGGACACTAATCAGAAGGCCCCAAGCGTTAATGGTTAAATATAATGCAAAAGGAAACTTTTTCATTAGTAATGGGGAGTGAACTTCTTGCTTTTGTAAAATACTCTGCGGACAGTGGTGTTTGCGTGTCCTCTCCCTTCCACACCACCTTGATTGTTCTTGGATGAAATATGTATATACGTATATATATTTACCCATACGTATCCATGAGCAGTAGAGAGGGAGCTGAGTGATCCTAGCAATGTTAGAACTGGTGGATTTGCAAGTAGGAGAATAAAGAAACGTAAGCATCAGGTGAGGACTTGGAATGATCAGGAGCTTCCCCTAAATTATACCAAGTGAGGGATGGCAATTAGAAGACCTGCTGCCTTCACCCATTTCTCTAACCCCTAGACCAGAAGCATCACAGTCCAAACTGCTAATGACCGTATTGTTTATTCCCTTTGCATACTAGCTGCAAAATGAAGCTCCCAAATGTGGACACTTCTGTGGCGGTAGACCTACCACTGGTGCCAACCATTTTTCTTATGCTTTTTAAATATATTAAAAACTATTTACATGTATTTTACTACATACTGTATAAAACATGCCCGAGTAGACATATTAAAAAATGGAAAGAAAGATGAAGTACATTTTTAAAATTATACTTTTTTAGTGAAAGTTAATGGCTGTTATAATGAAAAGATATTTGTGAAAGAGATAGATTCAAATGGAAGAAGTGCCTCCTTGATTGCATTTATTGGTACTCATTTTCCAATCTCATTCCTCATAATGCAAAGATTTTTAATTGAAATACAACTAATAAATTTACATCTTATGTCAATCAAGTTCTTCATGAATTTGGAAGGTGTTGCATTTTATATTTTTTAACAAGTGGGTCCAAACCCACTAATAAGCTTTATTTAGACTTGAAAAACATTTTAAAATTCTTTATCCTAGTTTTTCAAATGTATTGACATCAGTTTTTATAGGTGAAACACATTGTTTTTGATAATAAAAAAAATCCCAGTGTTGGAACCATATTCAGTCATGCATTTTCAAAATGATTTCTCCATAAACATAAGTTTCTTTAGAAAAGCAATGCCTTTCTCATTGATTAATAGACTGTCACGTTCACCTTTATGGCACAGACTACATGGATTTTGTTGTTCGTTTTTGTTTTTGAAAATAAGTGCTAGATGGTAAACTCTTGCCAGCCTTATCATAGAACACTATAAAATAAAAATGTTTATCTCTTCTATGTTCAATATCTATTTTTAGGCCTTTCCCAGGAGATATCCAATGAATTTCTGCAGAACAAAGATTTTCGTGGTCATTCTTTCTGTCTACTCAGAATTGTAAAGTTTGTAGCAATTAACAGGAATATTTTTATCCAGTGGATGGCATGCATTATGAAGAAAATGAATGTTTGAACTTGTGTGGCATTACCACTGGTTCCTGGAAAAATCTCACATGTTGAAGTAGTGACCCAGTAAGAGTGCTAGGTCAGTCTGTATGTTAAAGATGAGAATTAATAAAGCTTAAATAATTATTTTTGCTATAGTTATGTACTATTGTGACTGCATTCTCAAATACTTTCCTCATTCACGTGAGTACATTT
Source organism: Micronycteris hirsuta (assembly GCA_004026765.1). Classification (NCBI taxonomy): domain Eukaryota; kingdom Metazoa; phylum Chordata; class Mammalia; order Chiroptera; family Phyllostomidae; genus Micronycteris; species Micronycteris hirsuta. Next base: position 26,284 of record PVJI01010319.1, on the reverse strand, counting down.
TTTTGTACATTTTGAAGACTATGGGGGTGGTTTGGCTTTAGCAGGACAGAGTTCCCTGAAGTTAGCTGGCCATGTAAGCAAATTGGAAATCTCAATGTAGGGGGAATAAAAGATTGTATTTTGCCCAACACAGACTACACTGTAGGAATCTTGAAGCAGCTATTGGTTAATGGAAAGAGCACTAGATTAGGAGTCCTAAGAACTGAGTTTGCTTTGGGTTGTATCCTTTTCCAGCTTTGTTACCTAAGGATTAAATAAAATCAAGCATGGACTCTGTACACTATAGAGGGCTGGGCAGGAAAACCAGGATAAATGTTAAGAAGTGATATTTTGAATTGACATAGTTCTTTTAATTTTTTCCCATAGAACTCTATTAATCAAAAAAATCGTTTTCTCTGCCCAACATCCTGTGGGATAGGTCGGGCATTAGTTGTTAAGTTCATTTACACTCAAGGAAAGAATGACAAAGACGGGTTTTAGGTGATTTGTATGAAATCCCATTAACTGGTAGAATTCATACCTCCTCATTTTTAGCTGTAAGAAGCAAAAGAAAAAACAGGTATGGTCAGCTTTTATTTGCCAAGATGGATTCTAGAAACTGAACAGTTAATTGAACGGCTGAGGGGCAGCAGTGGTCTACTGGAATGGTTCACCCTGTGAGTTCTATCTAGAGAAGCAGCTTCTCAATCGTGGATAGACATCCCCAGCCCCAAACGTGTGTTTTCTAGAAAGAAGGACTCCTTTTGACATGCTGTTAGGGGACGCGCCTAGCAAAATAAAGTCACCACTGGAGGAGTAGTGCCACTGTTTTTTGGAGATCCTTCGCCTTCTTCAACCTTTATTGATTGGAGAGATGATATGCAGAGGCTTGCTTAATTAAAGCATTTTTAGTCCTGAGGCTGAGAACATTTTGTGGTTTATTTTTTAGCTGATTTAGATTTCTCTAGAATGCTTCTGGGTAGCCAGAATAACCAATATTAAACATGTGTTACTCACATTATTTTATTGTCACTCAGAATATTCTGTTCATTAAACCTGTTGGATTCCCAGTAAAATTTTAATATGAAGTACAGGCATACCTTGTTTTATTGCTCATTACTTTATTGCGTTTTGAAGATATTGTGGGATTTTTTCTTTTTACAAATTGAGGGCAAGATATTCCAGCAAATTACAACTCACTAAAGGTTCAAATGATGATTAGCATTTTTAAGCCATAAAATATTTTCTGATAAGATGTGTACCTTGCTTTTTTAGATACAAAGATACAATGCTGTTGCACACTTAGACTGCAGTATAGTATAAACATAACTTTTATATGGACTAGGAAACCAAAAATTAATGAGACTCACTTGATTGTGATACTCACTTTAGTGCAGTGTTTTGGAACGATACCTGCAATATCTCTGAGGTATACTGTAATGAAAATACCCAAATACTGTTCTAAACAAACTGCAAGTATTAACCATTAGATCATCTCAGCAACCTTTTGAAGTAGTTATTAGTATCCCCATTTTCGGACGGGAAACTTGCCTCGGGTTACAGAGCTGAGAACCCCAGGCAGTCTGACGCCAGAATCTGTACTTGTCAACAGTACTGCCTCTATGTTATAGGTACTATGTCAAGCACTGAGAGGGAAAGATAGAACCAAAGAGCAATGCGTAGGCAGAACCTTCTCAGAAAGATAGAAGTGGTGCAGGGCTTATTGATGAGAAACTGGGGCCCGTGGAGCTGGAAGTAGAAGTCAGTGGTTTAACAATTCAACCCTCCAAAGACTTATTTTTCTACTGGTGCAGTCACCAGCAAATCTTACTGTAGTGCTTTCAGCTTGTTGTCTCCCCTCTCAGTTTCCCTTGAGATATTACCCCCAGAAATTTGCCCCTTTACCCCTTTTGAGGATTTCAAGATATTTCATGGAGAAGGGGCTTCTTTCCTTAACTATCCCTGAGTTAATGTCTGCATTATCTGTGGTGTCACCCTCCAGGTGTGCACTCTAGCCTCCTAAGCCTCATAGCTTCCTGTCTGTGGTTACCTTAGAAACCAACTCTCTCCCCTCAACACCCTTAGTATCTGACACAATTGAATAACAGGGAAGGTGCTAAGATAAATTGTAAAGGAAAGTGTGTGAAAGAAAACCAATTTTAGATTGAAGGCTAATATTTTGGGAAGTTGGGTGTGTATGTGTGTTATTTTTTTTTCCCTCTGAATAAGAAAAAGTTCCCTGGATCAAATGTGAGATACAAAAAAGGTGAGATGCCAAAGGGATGATTTTAAAAAAAAACACACAACAAAACTTCCAGAAGACTGCTTTAAAAACTGAAAAAAAAGTCCTTAAAATTAAAAAAATATATTGACATACAATAAGTTACACATATTTAAAATGTATAACTTGATAATTTTGACATTTATACACACAAAACAGTCACAGTCACCACAATCAAATACGAATTTATTTTGTAACTCAAAACTTACTTGTGCTCCTTTGTAATTCTTCTCTCCTACTCCTTCCCACTGGACCCCTCCTCCCTCCTAGTCCCTGGGCAATCACTGACCTTCTTTTTGTTCCTATAGGTTAGTTTGCTTATTTTAGAATTTTATCTGAATAGCAAAGTATGTATTCTTTTTTCCTAAGACTTTTACTCAGATTCATCTACATTGTTGAGTATATCAATTTATCGCTGAATGGTATTTTTAAAATTTCAATTTCTAATTGCTTACTGATAAGACATAGAAATATGATTATTAATTCTGTTTTCTGTAGTTTTGCTAAACCCACTTATTAATTCTAGTAGGTATTTCATAGATTTCATCAGGGTTTTTCTATAAATGGTCATGTTGTCTGAGAATAAAGACAAGTTTACTCCTTCCTTTCCAATATGTATTTCTTTTTCTTGCCTTATTGCAATAGCTACAACTCTAGAGCAATATTGATAGAACTAAGTAAGAGAAAACATCTGTGTCTTATTTCTCTCTCCTTTTTTTAACACTATCTTTTTAAAATTTTCATTTATTTAATTTTAGAGAGAGGGGAAGGGGGGAAGAAAGAGAAACATCAATGTGTGGTTGCCCATCACACACCTCTTACTGGGGACCTGTCCTGCAACCCAGGCATGTGCCCTGACTGGGAATCAAACCAGCGACCCTTTGCTTCACAGTCCAATGCTCAATCCACTCAGCTACACCAGCCAGGGCCATGCCTTATTTCTGATCTTAGGAGGAAAGCATTTTTTTCACCATTAAATATGATGTTTTCCGCAGGTTACTCATAGATGCTTTTCTATCAGATTGTGGAAATGTGAAAGTTCCCTTCCATTCCTAGTGTACTGAGAGGTGGGTTTGTTGTTGTTGTTGTTGTTGTTGTTAGGTAAGATGTTTGTATTTTATCAAAATCTTTTTCTGGATTAATTGAGATGATCATATGGTTTCTCTTCTTTAGTCTGTTGATATTATAGACTTTCCATGTTGAACTAGCCTTGTATTTCTGGGATAAATGCCATCTGGCTGTGATGTATTAACCTTTATATATTGTTTGATTTGATTTGCTAAAATTTTGTTAAGAGTTGTTACATCTACGTTCATTACTCTGTCACTTTCTTTTTTGGTAATACCCTTGCCTGGTTTGAGTAATGCTGGCTTTATAGAAGGAGTTGGAAAGAATTCCCTCCTCATCAATTTTCTGGAAGAGTTTGTGTGGAATTGGCATTGGTATTTCTTCTTTATATGTTTTATAGGATACTCCTAATGAAGTCATTTGGAGGAATTTTCTTTGTAGGAAATTTTTTAACTACAATATCAATCTTTTTAATAGATATAAGGCCCTGGCCAGCATGATTTGGTTGGAGTGTTGTCTTATAACCAAAACATGCTGGATTCAATTCCTGGTCAGGGCACTTGTGTAGGTTACACCTCAGTCCCCGGTTGGGGTGTATGCAGAAGGCAGCTGATCAGCGTTTCTCTCTTGCATAAATATTTCTCTCTCTTGAATAAAAATAAAATAAACCTTAAAAATAGATATAAGGATATCTGGATTATCTATTTTTTCTTGAGTGAGCTTTGATAGATCCAGTCTTGCAAAGAATCTGTACATTTCATCTAAGATGTGGACAGTATGGGCATAAAGTTATTTATAATCTTCTCTTATTATCTTTTTTAAAAAAGATATTATTTATTTATTTTCAGAGAGAGGGGAAGGGAGGGAGAAAGAGAGGGAGAGAAACAGCAATGTATGGTTGCCTCTCACGTGGCCCTCACTGGGGACCTGGCCCGCAACCCAGGCATGTGCCCTGACTGGGAATCGAACTGGGACCCTCCGGTTCCCAGCCTGCGCTCAATCCACTGAGCTACACCAGCCAGGGCTCTCTTATTATCTTTTAATATGTATAAATCCTGTAGTTCTATCTCATTTCTGTTCTCTCATTACTGATATTTGTAATTTTTGCTCCAACCAGCCTGACTACGGGTGCATACATTTTATTAATCTTCTCAAATAACCAGCTTTTTGTTTCATTTATTTTTCTCTATTGTTTTTGTTTCATTGATTTCTGCTGTAATCTATATTGTTTCCTTTCTTCTGCTTACTTTGTTTTTTATTTGCTCTTCTTTTTCTAGTTTCTTAAGTTTGAAGCTGAGGTCATTAGTTTGAGATTTTTCTTCTTTTCTAATATAGACATTTCACATTATGAATATCTCTCTAAATATTGTTTTACCTAAAAGCCAGACATTTTGATAGATTGTATTTTCATTTTTATTAATTTCAAATACATTTTTTTAAACATGTGGGTTGTTTATTATTTAATTTCCAAATATTTGGGGATTTTCCAGATATCTTTGTTATTAATTTCTAAGTTAACTACATTGTTATAGAAATCCTTTGTATGACTTGAATTATTTAATTTATTGAAACTTGTTTTATGTCACTGAATATGGTCTATCTTGGTAAATGTTCCATTAATTTTTTTGCTGTTGGGTGGAGTGCTCTATAAATATCATAGGTCAGTTTGGCTGACAGTGTCGATCAAGCCTTCTCAGCCTTGCTGATTTTTCTACCTACTTGTTTTATCAGGAGAGAGAGAGAGAGAGAGATGGATGTTGAACTAACTATAATTATGAATTTGTCTGTTTCTTCTTTCAGTTCTGTTTTTGCTTCATGTATTTTTAACTGTGTTATTATATTCCTAAATAGTTAGGATGACTACACCCTCTTGATGAATTGACTTCTATATCATCATAAAATGACCCTCCTTAGCCCTAATAATATAGTACACTCTGAAATATACTTTACCGATGTTAATATAGTGATCCAGTTTTCTTTAAATTAGAGTTAGAATATATATTATTTCCCACCTTTTTAGTTTTAACTAATTTGTGCCTTTATATTTAAAGTGGACTTCTAGTAGGAAACATATAGTTGTGTCCTGCTCTCCCTTCCCCCAAATCTGACAATCTCTGCCTTTTAAGTGAGTTGTTTAGCACAATTATAATAAATATGATTATTGATATGACTTGGATTTAATCCCATCATTTTGCTATTTTTTTCTCTTTGTACCATCTATTCTTTCTTTCCTTTTTCTTCTTTTCTGTCTTCTTTCAGAAATTATTTTTTAGTGTGGTAAAATATGAATAATATAAAATTGAAAATTTAAACATTTTATTATTAAAAAATATATTTTATTGATGTTATGCTACTACAATTGTCCCAATTTTTCCTCCTTTGCCCCCTCCACCCAGTACCCCCATTCCCTCCAGCAATCATCCCCTTAGTTCATGTCCATGAGTCATGCATGTAAGTATTTTGGCTACTCCATTTCCAGCAGTGTTCTTAACATTCCCCTGTCTATTTTATATCTAACAATTTGTGCTTCTTAATCCCAGCATCATTTCTCCCATTTTCCTCCTTCTCCCTCCCAACTAACTGATAACCTTCCATAGATATCCATATCTATGATTCTGTTCCTATTCTGCTTGTCTGTTAAGTTTGTTATTTAGATTCAGTTATTGATAATTGTGAATATATTGCCATTTTAATTGCTCATTATTTTGGTCTTCTTCTTTTTCTTTTTCTTTCATTATACACATCTTTGTTTAATAAGACTTAATATCAAAGCATTTTGAAAAATGTACAAGGTATGCATCCTGGGCAGAGATGGCAGACATTGTCCACATACCTCATCTGGGAAGCACTTTATCTGCCTATCCATTCTGAATGATAGCTTTCCTGGATAGAGTGCCTTTCATAACTTTGAGTACATCTTTCCAGTCCTTTCTTACCTGCAAGATTTCTTTTGAGAAACCAGATGATAGTCTTATGGGCTCCTTTGTAGGTAACTGTCTTCTTTTCTCTTGCTGCTTTTAAGATTCTCTCCTTATCTTTAATATTGGGCAACTTAATTATGATGTGTCTTGGTGTGTTTCTTCTTGGATCCAACTTCTTTGGGACTCTCTGAATATCCTGGACTTGCATGTCTATTTCCTTTTCCAGATTGGAGAAATTTTCCTTCATTATTTTTTCAAATAAGTTCTCCATTTCTTGCTCTTCCTCTTCTCCTTCTGGCACCCCTATGACTTGGATGTTGGAATGTTTAAAGTTGTCCCAGGGGTTCCTAAGCCTCTCCTCATTTTTTAAAATTCTTGTTTCTTCATTCTGTTCTGGTTGGATGTTTATTTATTCCCTTTGTTCCAAACCTGTTGATTTGAGTCCCGGCTTCCTTCCCTTCACTGTTGGTTCCCTGTGTATTTCCTTTATTTCACTTTGTATGGCCTTCATTTCTTCCTTTATTTTGTGACCATACTCTTCTGCATCTAATAGGTTGGCTATCTCCTTGTCGCTTAGTTCTTTTTCTGGAGTTTTGATCTGTTCTTTCATTTGGGCTATATTTCTTTGTCTTAGCAGTGCACCTCTTACATTGTAAGGGCTGGAGCCTTAGGTATTTTCCAGGGTGGGGCAATCCACTTGGCTGTGTTGTGGCCCTGTATGTAGTGGAGGGGGTCAGAGAGGGAACAACGTTGCTTTCTCGGTTTTCTTCCCACTTTCCATCACTTTTCTCACTTCCCATAAGTGGATTGTACCCTTTTAGGTGCTGATTCTCAGGTGGGTGGGCTTGTGTACATTCTAGGATCCCATGGGCCTCTCCAACAGACTCTCCTGTGAGACTGGAAGTTTCTCCTGCTCCCAAACCCCCCACAGGTTTTCACAGCCAGAGGTTTTGAAACTCTGTTTCCCCATGCTGGAACCCTGGGTTGAGTGGTTTGTCTCACTCCCCAGTTGTTCCTCCCTGTTTATCCTCACATGAATATGGGACCACCCAGTCCACCAGTTGCTGCCTCACCTGCCCCAGTCTGCCAGCTTCCACCTTGCTGTGTGTCCTCTCTGCGCCAGCTGCCCATCTCCGTCCCTTCTACCAGTCTAGATGAATGTTCCCTCTTTAACCGCTTCATTGTCAGACTTTCATGCAGTTTGATTTTCTGGCAGTTCTGGTTGTTTTTTGTTTTTAAATTCATTGCTCTCCTTCTTTTGATTATGCAGGGAAGGAAATTGTCTACCTATGCCTCCATCTTGGCTGGAACTCAGTTCTCCAATTTTTTAGGCAGATGATATTTGATCTTCTTCTTTTTCTTATATAATTCCCTTTAGCATTTCATATAATAAATCCTTGGTGATGATGAACTCCTTTAGTTTTTTCTTGTCTGGAAAGCACTTTATCTGCCCTTCCATTCTAAAGGATAGCTTTGCTGGTTCGAGTAGTCTTGAATGTAGTTCCTAGATTTTCTTCAATTTGAATACCTCTTGCCAGTGCCTTCTAGCCTGTGAAGTTTCTTTTGAGAAATCAGCTGACCGTATTATGGGAACTCCCTTATAGGTAACTCTTCTGTTGCTGTTTTTAAGATTCTCTCTTTATCTTTAACCTTTGGCATTTTAATTATGAAGTATCTTGGTGTGGCCTTCTTTGGGTCCATCTTGTTTGGGACTCTCTGTGCTCCCTGGACTTGGATGTTTATTTCCATCACCAAATTAGAGAAGTTTTCTTTTATTATTTTTTCAGATAAGTTTTCAATTTCTTGCCCTTCCTCCTTCTGGCACCCCTATGATTTGGATGTTGGTACATTTAAAGATGTCCTAGAGGCTCCTTAGCCTCTTCGTGTTTTTGAATTCTTTTTTCTGTTTGCTGTTCTGATTGAATGCTTTTTCCTTCATTGTGTTCCAAATCGTTGATTTGATTCGCAGCTTCATCCTCTCCACTGTTGGTTCCCTGTAGATTTTTCTTTATTTTACTTACTGTAACCTTCATTTCTGCTTGTGTCTTTTTTGTGCTGTTGAAATACCCAGGGAGTCCCTAGGGCATCCTGATTTACCAGTGTTTTGAACTCTGCATCTGATAGGTTACTTACATTCATTTTGTTTAGTTCTTTTTCCAGAGTTTTGTTATGTTCTTTCATTTGGGCCATATCTCTTTGTCTCCACATTTTGGCTTGTGTTTGTTTCTGTGTATTAGGTAGAACTTCTATGACTCTCTGTCTTAGTAGCATGGCCTATTGTAGAAAAAGGCAGCTGTAAGTTCTGTGGGACAGAGCCTTAAGAAATTGCCAGGGTGGGGCAATCCATGTCACCGCTCTGTGGGTCTGTGTGGGGAGGGCTCGGAGAGAGGACAATGCCACTGCCTGGTCTCTGAAGTTTTGCCCTGAAGAAAGCTGTCTCCCAGCCCCCACCCTGTTTCCAGTCACTTCAATTTCTCCCCATATGCCACTGTTGCCCTTCCAGCTGTTGTCCTGGTGTTGAATCCCAGAGTGGGTTGGTTCTGGTGAGTCCTAAGTTGGTTGCAGGCCCTTTAAGAGGAGTCTCTTCAGAATCCCACAATTTCTTCTACCATCCCAACACAAATGGTTTTTACAGCTAGAAGTCATGGGGACATATCATCCTGGTGCTGGAACCCTGGGCTGGGTGGTCTGGTCTGGGGCTTGGTCCCTCACTCCAAGGTATCCCTCCTGATTTTTATCTACCACACGTGGATATGGGAGTGCCTGTTCTGTGTCTCCGTGCCTTTCTGCGCCACTCAGTGTTTACATACCTCCACCTGTCTGGATGAATGTGGCTTCTTTAAATCCTTGGTTGTTAGACTTCCATACAGCTTGATTTTCTGACAATTTTGGGTGATATTTGTTTTGTAGTGTAGTTGTAATTTTTGCTGTAGTTGTGAGAGGAGGAGAGGTGTGTTTACCTATGCCTCCATCTTAACCAGAAGTCCAATTTTAACCATTTAAGTGTACAATTGAGTGGCATTTAATTACAATATTGTGTAACTATCACCACTATTTTCAGAACTTTTTCATCCCAAATAAAAAGTCTGTACTTATTAAGCAATATTTTCTTATTTCTCCCTTTCCCTGGTCCTGGTACCTCTAACCTACTTTCTGTCTTTATGAATTTGCCTATTCTACACACCCTAAAAGAGGGAGCCATACAATATTTGTCTAGCTTATTTCACTTAGAATAATATTGCCAAGTTCGTCTTTGTTATAGAATGTAATAGAACTTTACACCTTTTTTAAAAAAAAGATTTTGTTTATTTATTTTTATTTTATTTTTTTTTTAAGATTTTATTAATTTATTTTCAGAGAGAGGAGAAGGGAGAGAGAAAGAGCAATGTATGGTTGCCTCTCACATGGCCCTCACTGGGGACCTGGCCCGCAACCCAGGCATGTGCCCCGACTGGGAATCGAACCGGGACCCTCTGGTTCCCAGCCCGCGCTCAATCCACTGAGCTACACCAGCCGGGCTGTTTATTTATTTTTAGAGAGAGGGGAAGGGAGGGAGAAAGAGAGGGAGAGAAACAGCAATATACGGTTGCTTCTCACGTGGCCCTCATTGGGGACCTGGGGGACCTGGGAATCAAACCGGGACCCTTTGGTTCCTAGCCCGTGCTTGATCCACTGAGCTACACTAGCCAGGGCAGAACTTTACTCCTTTTTATGACTGAATAATATTCCATTATTTCTGTATTTATCTGTTGATGGAAACTTAGGTTGTTTCCACATTTTGGCTATTGTGAATAATGCTACTATTAACATTGGTAAACAAATATATGTTCGAGTCTCTGTTTTCAGTTCTTTTGAGTGTATACCTAGGGGAGGAATCTGAGTCACATGGTAGTTCTATGTTTAACTTTTCGAGAAATTACCAAACCATTTTCCATAGTGGCTGCACTATTTTACATTCCCATTGTGAATTCACAGGGTGCGTTGCAGCTTGTCAAGGCCTGACAGATTCACAGTATTTAGGCAGATGGGAGAATATTTATGGAGCTGTGGGGATGCCTGACATACCTTTATTCAAGGGTGGGAGAGCCTTGCATGCTGCAAGCTGCATGTCCCCCTGCATGTCTTCACATGGCATACTGTATGTCACCAGTCCCCTTGCGTGGCACATGTCATGGTACCTAGTGGGGAGTCCCTGCCTGCTTAAGAATTAGAGGCAAACAAAGCTGGAAGGATGTCAACAGATCTTATGTGACAGAGCTTCATACTACGCATATGAGCCCACTCAAGGCTACGGGAACAGTTTATCGGACCTGGTCTCAAAGCTTTGAGAGCACTACTTATCAGGCCCATTCTCAAGGTATATGGGAAACTGCTTTCCTTAGTTATCCGGACACCTGGGTGAAGAAGCCAGACTGCTTCCATTTACCCTACACAGGGGTTCCAATTTCTTTATATCCTTGCCAACACTTGTTGTTTTCCATTGTTTTGGCAATAGCCATCTTACTGGGTGTGAAGTGGTACCTTATTGTGGTTTTGATGTGATTTTTCCCTAATGACTAATAATGTTGAGCATCCTTTCATGTGTTTACTGGCCATTTGTATATCTTCATTGGAGAAATAGCTATTCAAATCCTTTTCCAAGTTTTGAATTATATTGTTTTTTGTTGTTGTTGAGTTGTAGTTCTTTATATATCCTGGATATAAGTCCTTTGTTAGATATATGATTTGCAGATAATTTCTTTCATTGTATGTGTTGTTGTTTCACTTTCATGATAGTGTCCTTTGATGTACAAAAGTGTTTAATTTTCTTTAAGTTCAGTTTGTCTATATATTTCTTTTGTTGCCTGTGCTTTTACTGTCATTCTTAGGAAGTCATTGTCAAACCCAATGTCATGAAGACTTTCCCATTTTCCTCTACGAGTTTTAGCTCTTTAGTTCTTTGATCCATCTTGAGTTAATTTTTTAAAATCCTCACCCAAGGACATTTTTTCATTGCTTTTAGAGAGAGATGAAGGGAGAGAGAGAAACACTGACATTAGAGAGAAACATCAACCAGCTGCCATCTGTATGCTCCCAGACTGGGGATTCTAGGTGCCTAGACTGGGGATCAAATCCTCAACCCAGGTGTATTCCCTGACCAGGAAGTGAGCCTTTTGGTTACAGAATGATGCTCCAACCAACTGAGCCATACCACCCAGAGCCTGAGTTAATTTTTATGCATAGTTTTAGATAAGGGTTCAGCCTCATTCTTTTGCTTGCAGATATCCATTTTTCCCAGCACTATTTGTTGAAAAAAATTGTTCTTTCCCCATTGAATGGTCTTAGTACCCTTGTTGATAATAAATTGAAAAATACATATGTTTACTTATTTATGGGTTCTCTATTCCATTTCATTGGTCTACATGTCTTTTATTATACCAGTATCACATTGTTTTGATTACTGTTGCTTTGAAGTAAGTTTTGAAATTGAGAAGTGTGAACATTCCACATTAGTTCTTTTTAAAGATTGTTTTGGCTCTTTGAAGTCCCTTAAAATTTCATGTAAATTTTAGGATAAATTTTTCCATTTCTGAAAAAAATTGGGATTTGATAGGGATTGCATTGAATTAGTAGATTGCTTTGGGTTGTATTGTCATCTTAACAATATTAAGTCTTCCAATCAATGAGCATGGGATAACTTTCTATTTATATAGGTCTCTTAAATTTTCTTTTAGCAATGTTTAATAGTTCTCAGCATACAAGTCTCTCACTTCCTTAATTAAATTTACTCTTAAATGTTTAAATCTTCTTGATGCTATTGTAAATGAGAGTTATTTTAATTTCTTTTTCAGATTGTTTATTGCTACAGTGTATAAGTACAACTGATTTTTGTGTGATTATTTTATATTCTACACGTTTTCTGAATTTGTCCATTAGCTCTAATAATTTTTATGTATGGATTCTTTAGGGTTTTCTACATATAAGATCATGTCATTTACTAATAGAGATACACTTTTTCTTTCCTATTTGAATGCATTTTGGTTTTTTTTTGTTACCTAATTGCTCTTGCTAGAACTTCTACTACTATGTTGAATGGAAGTGATAAATGCACACATTTTTTAAAAAATATTTTATTTATTTATTTTTAGAGAGAGGAGAAGGGAGGGGGAAAGAGCAATGTATGGTTGCTTCTCACATGGCCCTCACTGGGGACCTGGCCTGCAACCCAGGCATGTGCCCTGACTGGGAATCAAACCGAGACCCTCTGGTTCCCAACTCGTGCTCAATCCACTGAGCTACACCAGCCGGGCCCACATTTTTGTCTTATCCTTGATTTTAGGGTAAAGTTCAGTCTTCTACCACTGAATGTGATGTTAGCTGTGTTTTTTTCACATATTGTCATTACCATGTTGAGAAAGCGCTATTCCTAGTGTATTGAGTGTTTTTTATCATAAAAACATGAGGGATTTTGTTAAATGCTTTTTTCTGTGTCAATTGATATGACCATGTTGTTTGTTTTCTTCATTCTATTAATGTGTTGTATTGCATTGATTTAGTTTCATATGTTGAACCATCCTTGCATTTGGGGATATATCTCACTTGATCATGGTATATAATCCTTTTAATATACTGTTGCATTTGGTTTGCTAGTATTTGGTTGGGGATTTTAAAAAATATTTATTTTTTTATTTATTTAAGAGAAGGGGAAAAATATTTATTTTTTTATTTATTTAAGAGAGGGAGAAAGAGAGGGAGAGAAACATTGATGCAAGAGAGAAACATAGTTTGGTTGCCTCTTATATGCAGTTCAACTGGGAACTGAACCTGCAACCTAGCCATGTGCCCTGACTAGGAATTGAACCAACGACCTTTCATTTTGCAGAATGATGCCCAGCTAACTGAGCTTCACCAGATAGTTAGTTCAGGATTTTTATACCTATATTTATAAGAGACATTGGTCTGTAATTTCTTGTGATTTTTAAAAGATATGGGTTTGTTATCAGGGTAACACTGGCCTCAAAAAATAAGTTAAAAATATTCCCTCTTTTTTTTGTGTGGTGGGGAGGGGAGTTTGAGGTTTGGTACTAATTCCTCTTTAAATTTTGTGTAGAATTCACCAGAGAAGTCATCTAGTCCTGGACTTTTTTTTGTTGGGAAATTATATTAATCTGCTTAGGCTGCCATAACAAGGTATTATAGATGGGATGGCTTAAACAACATAAATTTATTTTTCAGTTCTGGAGGTTGGAATTCCAAGATCAGAGTGCCACCATGGTCAGGTTCTGGTCAGAGCTCTCTTCCTGACTTGCAGATGGCTGCCTTCTAACTCTGTCTTCACATGGCAGAGATAGGAAGAGAAAGTTCTCTGGTGTCTCTTATTATAAGGGTGCTAATTCCGTTATAAAGTCCTCATTGTCATGACATGATCACCTCCACACCTAATCACCTCCTAACTGAATCACCTCCCAAAAACTCCATTCCCAAATGTCATTATTTTGAGATTAGAGCTTCAGTATAAAAATTTGAGGGGATATAATTCAGTCCACAGCAGGAGGCTTTTTTTTCTTTTACTTTTTAAAAATTTCACTTATTTATTTTTAGAGAGGGACGGGGAGGAAGAAAGAGGGAGAGAAACATCAATGTGTGGTTGCCTCTCGCACACCCCCCACCAGGGACCTGGCCCATGACCCAGGCATGTGCCCTTGGTTGGGAATTGAACTGGTGACCTTTTGGTTTGTAGGCTGGCACTCAATCCACTGAGCCACACCAGCTAGGGACACAGCAGGAGGTTTTTGATTACTGATTCAATCTCCATACTAGTTACAAGTCTATCCAGATCTGTTATTTTTGAGTCAGTTTTGGTAGTTTGTGTATTTCTAGGAGTTTATAATTTTATCTAGGCTATCCAATTTATTGACATACAATTGTTCATAGTATTCTAATACAATCCTTTTATATCTGACTTTAGTTGTTTGAATCTTCTTGCTCTCTCTTTTTAAAAAGAAGTCTGTGTAGCTAAAGGTTGTGCAACCTTATGGATATTTTTTTAAAAGAACAACTTTTGGTTTCTGTTATGAACTGAATGTTTGTATCTCCCCTTCCCAATTCATATGTTGAAGTGTAACCCTCAATGTGATGATATTTGGAGGTGGGCATTTGAGAGGTAATTAAGTCATGAGAGTGGAGTCCTCAAAATTGGGTTTGTGCTCTTATAAGAAAAGGACGGAGAGGTAGCTAGCTCTCTCTACAATGTGGATACAAGGAGGAGTTGGCCATCAACAACCTGAAAGAGAGCTCTCATCAGAACCTGACTGCACTGGCCCCCTGATCTTAGACTCGCAAACACCAGAACCAGAAAAATAAGTATTTATTATTGAAGCTTCCTGGTCTATAGTAACTTTTTATAGCAGCCCAAGTTGATTAAAATGGTTTCATTGACTTTATTTTTTTCATTCCCTTATTTATTTATATTTTTATTTTAGGGAGAGAGGAAAGGGGAGAGAAAGAGAGAGGAAAAACATTGATTTGTTGTTCCTCATATTATTTTTTTATTTTATAGAGAAAGGAAAGGGAAGGGAGGAGAGAGCAAGAGAGAGAGAGAGAGAGAGAGAGAGAGAGAGAGAAACAGTCAGACAGACAGACATCAATTTGATGTTCTACTCATTTATTCATTCATTGGTTGATTCTTGTATGTGCCCTGTCCAGGGATCAAACCTGCAACCTTGATGTATCAGGATGATGTTCTAACCAACTGAGCTATCTACACAGGGCCCTCATTCCCTTTTCTATTTATCCCAACTCTAATCTTTGTTATTTCTTTCCCTCTGCTAGCTTTGGGTTTAGTTTGCTAATTTTTTCTAGCTCCTTAAGATGTACAGGTAGACTGTGTGATTTATTATTCCCTCTCTTACTGATGTATTAGCTGTAAGTTTTTGTTGTATTATTATAGTATAACTATTTATTTTGTCATTGATTACCTTCAAGTGATATACCACTTCACGCATAATAATCTTCCAGCTTTTGTGCTTGTTACCATACATACATTTTACTTCCATATGTGTTGTAAATCCTACAGTATATTGTTATTATTTTTGCTTTAAACAATTGATTGTCGTTTATAGATATTTAAACAATAAAAATAGAAGTCTTTGTATTTACCTACATATTAACTTTTTCTGGGGGTCTTTATTCTTTTATATAAATTGAAATTTTCATCTGGTATTGCTCTTTCTGCTTGATACATTTCTTTTAACATTTTTGTTGTGCAGATAAATTCTTTGAATGTTTTTATGTATGAAAATGTTTTTGCTTTATTTCATTTTTGAAGGACATTTTTTACAGGGTAAAGGATTCTAGGTTGAGTTTTTTTCCCAATAGTTTAGACATGTTGCTCTGCTGTCTTTTAACTTGCATTTTTATGATGAGAAATCTGCTGTCATCCCTATCTCCATTACTCCATGAGTAATGTGTCTTATTTTTCTTCTGGCTGCTTTTCATGTCTTCTCTTGAGTACTTACTTTAAGAGTTTGGATTATGATATGCTTGTTGCAGTTTTCTTCTAGTTTCTTGTGCTTGGGGTTCATTGAGCTTCTTGAATTGGTGGATTGTAGTTTTCATTAAAATAAATTAAACATAGTCTTTGTATTTACCTACTTCATAACTATTTCTGGTGCTCTTCATTTATTTGTGTAACTAGAGATTTTCTTCTGGTATCATTCTTTCTGCTGGAAGCATTTCCTTTAACACTTCCTGTTGTGTAGATCTGATGTTATAGGTGATGTGTGCAGTGTAATTTTTTCTAGTTTCTTGTATTTTGGGTTCAGTGAGGTTCTTAGACCTGTAGGTTATACTTTTCATTAAATTTGGATTTTTTAATTAATTATTTCTTCAGATATTTTGTTTGTCCTCATCTCTTTTCTCTTCTTTTGAAAGCACTTCATGTATACTAGGCCACTTGAAGTATCTATAGGTCACTGAAACTGTCTTTTTTCTCTTTATATTTCATTTTGGATAGTTTGTATTGCTAGTCTATAAATCCATTAGTCTTTTCTTATGCTATTTCTAATTTGCTGTTAACCATATCCAATATATTTTATTTTTTTAAATATATTTTATTGATTATGCTATTACATTGTCCCATTTCCCCCCCTTTATTCCCCTCCTCCCCACCCCCCCATTCCCCACCCTTTAATTTTTGTCCATGGGTCATACACATAAGTTCTTTGGCTTCTACATTTCCTATACTATTCTTAATCTCCCTCTGTTTTCTACCTACCGCTTATGCTACTTTTTCCTCCTCTCTCTCCCTACCACTCCCCTGTTGATATCCCTCCATGTCTTATATAAATCCCTTTAACATTTCATATAATAAAGGCTGGGTGATGATGAACTCCTAACTTGACCTTATCTGAAAAGCACTCTATCTGTCCTTCCATTCTAAATGAAAGTTTTGCTGGATAGAGTATTCTTGGATGTAGATTCTTGCCTTTCATGACTTGGTATACTTCTTCCAGCCCCTTCTTGCCTGCAAGGTCTCTTTTGAGAAATCAGCTGACAGTCTTATGGGAATTCCTTTGTACGTAACTGTCTCTTTTCTCTTGCTGCTTCTAAGATTCTCTCCTTATTTTTAGTCCCAGATAATGTAATTATGATGTGTCTTGGTGTGTTCCTCTTTGGGTCCAACTTCTTTGGGACTCCCTGAGCTTCCTGGACTTCCTGGAAGTCTATTTCCTTCATCTTGGGGAAGTTCTCCTTCATTATTTGTTCCAATAAGTTTTCAATCCCTTGGTCTTCTTGTTATCCTTCTGGAACCCCTATGACTCAGATGTTGGGACGTTTAAAGATGTCCTGGAGGTTCCTAAGCCTCTCCTCATTTTTTTGAATTTTTGATTCTTCATTCTTTTCTGGTTGGATGTTTTTTTCTTCCTTCTGGTCCACTCCGTTGATTTGAGTCCCAGTTTCCTTCTCATCTCTATTGGTTCCCTGCACATTTCCCCTCATTTCCTTTAGTGTATCCTTCATTTGTTCCTCTAATTGTGACCAAATTTCAACTAATCCTGTGAGCTTCCTGATTACCAGTGTTTTGAACTGTGCATCTGATAGGCAGGCTATCTCTTTATCACTTAGTTGTATTTTTTCTGGGGCTTTGATCTGTTCTTTCATTTGGGCCTTTTTTTTTTCTTGGTGCGCCTGTTATATAGTAAGGGGTGGAGCCTTAGGTGTTCACCAGGGCGGGGTAACCCATGTTGTTGTGTTGTGACACTGTCTGTGGGGAAGGGGTCTGAGAGTGAGCAATGGCCCTTGCTCTGCTCTCTGCACTTCCCCTGCTATCCACAAGCAAGTTGGGTCCTTCTGTGCTGGTTCCGGGGTGGGTGCGCGGACTTCAGTAGTTCTGAGTCCCTGTGGGTCTCTCCAGTGAACTCTCCTGTGAGGCTAGGAGTTCTTCCTGCTGCCGCCTCAACCCCCACAGGTGTTTTCAGTCAGTGGTTTGAGGCTTTATTTCCCCATGATGGTGGGTTGTGAGGTCTGCTCCGCTCCCCAGCTTTTTCTCCTGGTTTATCTGTGTGCGAATGAGGGACTACCTGGTTCACCAGTCTTGGCCCCCTCTGGGTCCGGGTCGGCCAGCCGCGGGTTTCGCAGAGCGCGCCCACCATGCGTCTCTGGGCAGCTGCAGCATTGCCGGTACTACTCCACAAACTGCCATCTTGCCACGTGCTCTCCGCCCAGCTCCGCCCCACATACTGGTCTGGATGAAGGTGTCTTCTTTAACTCCTTGGTTGTCAGACTTCCACTCAGTTTGATTTTTCTGTCAGTTCTGGCTGTTTTTGTTTTTTAAATTGCTGCTTTTCCTATTTTGGTTGTGTAAAGAGGCATGGTGTGTCTACCTATGCCTTGATCTTGGCCGGAAGTCATATCCAATATATTTTAAATTTCAGATAATGTAATTTTCATTCCAAGAAGTTCAATTAGGTTCTCTTAAAAATCTCTTGTCTTATCACCACTTAATATGCTCAGTCTTTTTTCTATCTTCTTGAACATATACAATAGTTATAATAACTCTTTTTGTCTACTAATTCTATCATATATGTTGTTTCTGGGTCAGTTTCAATCAACTGATATTTCTTCTCATTATAGACCATAATTTCCTGCTTTGTTTTTGCATGCCTGGCAATCTTTTATTGGACAATAGACATTGTGAGTATATATATATTCTTGAATTTTTCTGTGGAACACAGTTAAGTTTCTTGAAAACAGTTTGGCCTTTCAGGTCTTGCATTTAAACCGTGTTAGGTGGAATCAGGACAGTATTTAGTCTAGAGTTTATCCTTCCCACCTGTATACTCTATTTGATGTCCTATGAATTATGGTATATTTCACTCTGGGTGCTGGGAACAGGCACCATTTCCAGTCCTGTGTGAGTTTTAAGGATTCTTCTTTCTAATCTTTTTAGAGAGTTCTTTCCTCAGCCTAGGACCATTTCCTCACATACATGCACTGGTCTAAACTTAGCTGAAGAGTCAAGAGAGACCCTGTGAAGAACTCTGGAGTCCTCCCTCTGTGCAGCTTTCTCTCTGAGACTCTGGGCTGTGGACTCTGACCACCTTGCCCTTCAGGATTCCCAGCTTGTCTCCTCAATTCTGGGATAACACTGAACTCTACTTGAGTTTTTCCTCCCTGTGCCCTGACTTGGAATCTTTGTCCAGGGAGAGAGCTGGAGCAATTGAAGTCCTCTTTTTTTTTAAGGCCTTTTTCTCGCTTCCTTTCCATCTCCCAGGAATCATTATCCTTCATTGTCTTGGTCTCCAATGTCTTGAGAATTGTTGTTTCATATATTTTGTCTATTTTTTAGTCATTTCTGTTAAAACAACTGAATTCAGTCCATTATTCCACTTTGGCTAGAAGCAGAAATTCTGGCTTGCCCTTTATCTTCGAACTGAAACCCCAATTCTATACTTAAAATTTGAAAAATTTTCTCACTGGTAGAATTAAAATGTAAAAGAATGCTTGTTGTATTACCATTTTGTTGTGTGGGGAAGGTTTTGGTCTATTATAGGCTCTTGAACAACCCCTCTCAGTTTGAATTTTGGATCCTTCAGGATTCAGGCTTTAAGCTGCGTGACCTTCACAAAGTTAATTAATTTATCTATGCCTGCGTCCACATTTAAAATGGATATAATAATAACACTTATAAAGTTGTTGTGAGGATTCAATGAGTTAAGACAGTATTCTCGAAGCTTATTCATCTTTCTTTTTAAACAATCAATTTTAATGATGCCTTTTTGTCATTTTATTTATTTTTATTGAGATGGGAAGGGAGGGAGAAAGAGAGGGAGAAAAACATTGCTGTGAGAGAGAAATATTGATTGGTTGATTGTCTCTCAGGGACCTGGCCTGCAACCCAGGCATGTGCCCTGGTGAGGAATTGAATCAGCAACCTTTCAGTTTGCAAGCTAGTGCTCAACCCACTGAGCCACACCAGCCAGGGCTAGTCATCTTGCAACTGAAAATTTGTATCCTTTGGCCAACATCTCCTCACTTTTCCCACTCCCCAACCCCTGGTAACCACCATTTTACTCTCTGTTTCTGAGTTCAATGCTTTTAGATTACATATATAAATTATACAGTATTTATTTTTCTCTGTCTGACTTATTCCATAAGCATAATACCCTCAAGGTCCATTCATGTTGTTACAAATGGCAGCATTTCCCTCTTCTTCATGGCTAAATACTATTACATTCTATTAGACATATCTTTTGATCCAGTAATCCTCAAGGATGTTCATTACAGCAGCATTATTTACTAATGAAAAATTTAAAAAATGCCTGACAATATAAAACAATTAATTTAATTATAGCATAACTATATTCTGGATGATTATTAGATATCTGAGTTGTAAAACAAAGCAAAAACAATAAACACAAAAATGTTTCTATATACACATGCACACACACCAGACAGGCAACACTCCAAAATGTTAATAATATTACTTCTGGGTGATAAAATGTCAGGTTATCTTTCTGTTACATAATTCCAGTGGTGGGGGTTATCTAACATTAAGCAATTCTCCAACACCAGCTGCTGTCCTATAATTCAATTCAATTCTGACTGTTGCCCTGATCGGTGTGGCTCAGTTGGTATGGCGTTGTCCCACAAAGCGAAGGGTTGCTGGTTCAATTCCTGGTTGGGCACATGCCTGGGTTGTGGGTTCAGTCCTCGGTTCAGGGTGTGTGTGGGAGGTGACCGATCAATGTTTCTCTATCACATTGATGTTTCTCTCTCTCTCCCCCCCTTCCTCCCCCCCTCTCTAAAAATAAGTTAATTAATTTAAAAAAATCTGACACTGTTGTAAACATTAATATAAATGGAACCACTCAGAGGAACTGCCTTGCATGTCTTAAGCTGCAAATCTTTGGAATGTTAAAACAGGGCAAAATAACCTTTTGACTGGGCCTATGCAACCTTGCTCCCCAATGAACTGTTTACAAAGATGACAAGAAAGCCATTACTATGACTACTGGACTAATGATTACTAGACTGAATGCTTTACAAATTGTTCATAATTAACATCGCTATGTTATGTTATGCCCCAATAGAAATGTCTTCCTTCTAATTGTTCCCCTCTTTTCTCATAAATATCTATTGCTAGTGCTTTTCCAAATAGCTATTATTGACTTCAAATAAATGCTTTCTGCCTCTCACTTTGAAAGGTCTTTTACTTAGGTTAACATATCTGGTGTAGTTGAACAGGATCTAAAGTGGCCTCACCTTTATGGTTTAGCATCCACTGGAACCTGGTATGGTACCTACAGAGCCTCTTTTGTGCTCCCTGCTTCCAGGGACTGCTGTCTCCCTGACTGCGAAGACTTCTTAGAATCAAACCTCTTTCTTTTATTGGTTGAGTTCAAATGCCTTTGCATGAAATCAGGAGGGATGTTTCCTCCCCTCAAGGGAAGAGTTTTTCCCTTTGGGGGTTATTGTCCAAGGTGCCAGAACCTGGTGCAATATCATAGGAGCAACAAAATGCCATTTCTAGATGGGTGAGTACTCATCTAACTGTACTTCTTTCTTTCCTTTTCCTGTCTGTGCCTGTTATGCTGTTTATTATAAGAAAGAGATTTCATAAGATGACAAATCAATCCAAACTTTTAAGCACAAAGTATTCTTTAATTGACAAACAGAAGTTTCCAAAAAATGAAATAATTTTTGGCTATCTGAGTAGGTACTTTAAAATTTCTTACTGTTTGTCCTGCCTGAAAGCTTATGAGATATTTCCAAGAATGATTAGAAGTTCGACAATATTAGAAGTCAACAGGATTTTTTAAAACCTCAGTAGATTCGAGGGTCTCCTTACAGATATCAGTAATGTAAATGTAGCTCACAACTGCCTGAAACTAAGCAAACCAAAGGAAAAGGGAAAATGGGAGAAGAAAATCAATACCCTTGCCTAAGAATGGTGATTCTCCACATCTCCTTGAAAATTGTTCATCAAGGACAAATACGAATATTAAAGGCTTACCCATCTGAACGAATAGTCTTTTTTTTTTTTTAAACAAAGATTTTATTTATTTATTTTTACAGAGAGGAGAAGGGAGGGAGAAAGAGAGGGAGAGAAACAGCAATGTATGGTTGCCTCTCGCATGGCCCTCACTGGGGACCTGGCCCGCAACCCAGGCATGTGTCCTGACCGGGAATCGAACTGGGACAGTCTGGTTCCCAGACTGAACGAATAGTCTTAACTGATGTTATAAATTAATGGGTTTTGCTGCACCTGTCTCATGCTAAAAATATTTTTTATTTTTAAGTATATTTTATTGATTTTGTTATTACACTTTTCCCAATTTTCCCCCTTTATCACCCCTCCACCCTGTACCCCCCAACCCTCCAGCATTCCCTGCTTAGTTCATGTTAATGGGCTGTACATATAAGTTCTTTGACTTGTCTGTTTCTTATATCATTCTTTTTTTTTTAAAGATTTTATTTATTTATTTATTTTCAAAGAGAGGGGAAGGGAAGGAGAAAGAGAGGGAGAGAAACATCAGTGTGTAGTTGCCTCTCACACAGCCCTCACTGGGGGCCTGGTCTGCAACCCAGGCATGTGCCCTGACTGGGAATCGAACCGGTGACCCTTTGGTTCGCAGCCCGTGCTCAATCCACTGAGTTACACCAGCCAAGCTCCTACATCATTCTTAACCTCTCCTCATCTATTTTATGCCTACCGATTATGCTTCTTATTCCCTGTACCTTTTCCCCCAATTCTTCCCTTCCCTTTCTCCACTGAAAACCCTCCATGTGATGTCCATTTCTCTGATTCTGTTCCTGTTCTATTTGTTTGTTTGTTTTGGTTCAGTTGTTGATATTTGTGAGTTTGTTGTCATTTTACTGTTCATAGTTTTTGATGTTCTTCAATTTCTTAGATAAGTCCCTTTAACATTTCATTTAATAATGGCTTAGTGATGATGAACTCCTTTAACTTTACCTTCTTTGGGAAGCGTTTCATCTGCCCATCCATTCTAAAGGATAGCTTTGCTGGATAGAGTAATCTTGGATGTAGGTCCTTGCCTTTCATGACTCCAAATACTTCTTTCCAGCCCCTTCTTGCCTGCAGGCTTTCTTTTGAGAAATCAGCTGATAGTCTTTGTAGGTAACTCTCTCCTTTCCTCTTGCTGCTTTTAAAATTATCTCTCTATCTTTAATCTTGGGTAACCTAATAATGATGTGCCTTGGTGTTTTTCTCTTTGGGTCCAACTTTTTTGGGACTCTCGGAGCTTTCTGGACTTCCTGGAAGTCTATTTCCTTCACCAAATTGGGGAAGTTTTCCTTCATTATTTTTTCAAATAAGTTTTCCATATCTTGCTCTTCCTCTTCTCCTTCTGACACCCCTATAATTCTGATATTGGAATGTTTAAAGTTGTCCCAGAGGTTCCTAGGCCTCTCTTGATTTTTTTGAATTCTTCTTTCTTCATTCTCTTCTGGTTAGATGTTTATTTCTTCCTTTTGTTCCAAATCATTGCTTTGAGTCCTGGTTTCCTTCCTGTCACTGTTGGTTCCCTGAATATTTTGCTTAATTTCACTTTGGTTATCTTTCATTTTGTGACCAAGCTCAATCAGTTCTGTGAACATCTTGATTACCAAGGTTTTGGACTCTCCATCAGATAGATTGGCTATCTCCTCGTTGCTTAGCTTTTACTGGAGGTTTTCTCTGTTCTTTCGTTTGAGCCGTATTTCTTTGTCTCAGAGCACCGGTCTGGTTGTTCTGGTTGACTGTTTCTTTAATTTCTTGGTTGTTGGAGTTCCATGAAGTTTGATTTTTTGGCACTTCTGGTTGTTTATTGTTTTTAGACTTGTTGTTATCCTCCTTTTGGTTGTGTGAGGAAGTGAAGGGTTTCTACCTATACCTCCATCTTAGCCAGAACTCTCTGCTAAAAAAATATTTTTTAAATGAAATGATCAGGTCTCAGGTATATCTGTCTATATATGTGTGTGTGTATATATATCTACAGATATATGTGTATATATATCTACCTCCAGAGGAAATTATTAGAATTGGTTTATACAAGAAGTGCTGTTTAATTGGCTTAAAGAAATTAAATGTTTATATAAATTAAGAAATATAACAAAATTAACCCAAAGGCTTCTCAGAATCATGTGGTCTAGGAAAATATGTACTATTAAAGCTGATTCATTTGTTTTAATTAAAACAGGTATATATTTAAAGGTTATTAATATTTAATATAATATTTTAATTTTATCTAGGTTTAAAAATAAAAATAAGTTCTTATTATCTCTGTTACAGGATTTGACAACATAAAAATAGCCTGGGATAATGACTGACTTTGTCTTTGATTCATATAACTTTCATGAGTAATCTAAATGTAATTATTGAAATTTAATAAATCAAGTTGATATAAATAGAATAAAGGGTTTCCTAGTGAAACTTTTCAGCAATAATTGTTTTATGGTATGTGCATTTTATTTTTTTAAGTGTATTTTATTGATTACGCTATTAGAATTGTCCCATTTTTTTCTCCCCTTTATTTCCCAATGCCGGGTACCCCCATTCCCTCTAGCATTCCCAGCTCCTTAGTTCATGTCGATGAGTCATACATATGTTCTTTGGCTTCTACATTTTCCATACTGTTCTTTTTTTAAAAAAATATATTTTATTGATTATGCTATTACAGTTGTCCCATTCCCCCCCCTTTATTCCCCTTTGCCCTGCACAGCCCCTCTCCCCCACAGTGCCCCTCTTTAGTTCTTGTCCATGGGTCATATGTATAAGGTCTTTGGCTTCTACATTTCCTATACTATTCTTAATCTCCCCCCGTCTATTTTCTACCTACCATTTATGCTACTCATTCCTTATACTTATTCCCCCTTTCTCCCCTTACCCCTCCCCTGCTGATAACCCTCCATGTGATCTCCATTTCTGTGATTCTGTTCCTGTTCTATTTGTTTGCTAAGTTGTTTTTGTTTTTTACTTAGGTTCGGTTGTTGATAGTTGTGAGTTTGTTGTCATTTTACTGTTCATAGTTTTTGATGTTCTTTTTCTTAGATAAGTCCCTGTAACATTTCATATAATAAGGGTTTGGCGATGATGAACTCTTTTATCTGCCCTTCCAGTCTAAATGATAGCTTTGCTGGATAGAGTGATCTTGGATGTACGTCCTTGCCTTTCAAGACTGAATACTTCTTTCCAGCCCCTTCTTGCTTGTAAGATTTCTTTTGAGAAATCAGCTGATAGCCTTATGGGCACTCCTTTGTAGGTAAGTCTCTCCTCTCTTCCTGCTTCTTTTAGGATTCTCTCTTTCAAATAAGATTTCAATTTCTTGCTCTTTCACTTCTCCTTCTGGCACTCCTATCATTCAGATGGTGGCATGTTTAAAATTGCCCCAGAGGCTCCTAAGCCTCTGCCCTTTTTTTTGAATTCTTATTTCTTCATTCTGTTCTGGTTGACTGTTTATTTCTTCCTTGTGCTCCAAATCATTGATATGAGTCCTGGTTTCCTTCCCTTCACTGTTGGTTCCCTGTATATTTTTCTTTCTTTCACTTTGTATAGCCTTCCCTTCTTCCTTTATTTTGAGACCATACTCAATCATTTCTGTGAGCATCCTGATTACCAGTGTTTTGAACTCTGCATCTGAGAGGTTGGCTATCACCTCGTTGCTTAGTTCTTTTTCAGGAGTTTTGATCTGTTCTTTCATTTGGGCCATATTTCTTTGTCTCAGCACATCTGTTATGTTGTAAAGGGTGAGACCTTAGGTATTCACCAGGGTGGAACAACTCACATCATTGTCTTGTAGTGCTGTATGTGGGGGAGGGGTCAGAGAGGGAACAATACTGGTTGCTTGGCTCTCGGCTGGCTTTTAGACACTTCCCTTGCTACCCACATAAGTAAATTGCACCCTTTAGTAAAATGGTGCTGGTTCCCAGGGGGACGGGCTTGTGTACGTTTTAGGACCCTGTGGGCCCCTCCAATAGACTCTCCTATGAGACTGGGAGTTTCTCCTACCTCTGCAATGCCCATAGGTTTTTATCACCAGAGATTTTGAGGTTTTATTTCCCCCATGCTGGAACCCTGGGTTGTGTGGTCTAACTTGCTCCCCAGTTGTTTCTCTGTTTATCTGTATGCAAATGTGGGACCACTTGGGCTGCCAGCTGCTGCCTTGTCATGTGTCCTTTCTGCCCCGGCTGCCCATCTCTGCCTCTCCTACCAGTCTGGATGAATTTTTCTTCTTTTACTCCTTTGTTGTAGGACTTCCATACAGTTTGATTTTCTAGTAGTTCTCGTTGCTTTTTGTTTTTAAATTGTTTATTATCCTTCTTTTGGTTGTGTAAGGAAGGGAAGTATATCTACCTATGCCTCCTTCTTGGCCAGAAGCTCTGTTTTATGGTATGTGCACTTTAAAATAGTTTCCCAAGTTTTAGTAACTTCAAGCCTTAGAGTTTTACTAAGTTAAAAAGATGAAAATTATTGAATATATAGATCATTTCCAAGTAAAATAAAATACTGAAACATTAATTGCCAAATGAATCTAAGTTTACCTACCTTTTTTTT